>JANSTT010019612.1:0-11117 GCA_026745375.1 Platyura marginata
TCCGGATATGTTAGACCGTTTCCGAGTAAATTACGTTTTTAAAAATTTGCGCCATCTCGCCCCGGTCTCCCCTACATGCATTAAAAAATTAAGAATAAAAAAATATTTGTTATTAACTCTGTGTAAGACGGAAATATTTCCCGGTTCATTGAGGTTCCGTCTTAGGCAGGTTTCACTGTCAATAGTGCCCAATGAAAAGACTAAGATTATGATTATTGTGTCGAGTGCATTTAACAATCCCTTCCATTCTTTTTTTTTTTAAATCTAAAACGTGAAGGTCTTCATTAAAATTTATGATAATAAAGTAATTTGAGCACGACTTAATATTGTCTACATTCTCACAAAACAAGTCCAGAATCGATGAGATGTGACGAATTTCTATATTTCAGGTTGATATCTGTGGATTCATATTTAATCAATAATTCATATTAAATACACATTTGAAGTTCCATTATCGGCTAATTGTATTCAGTGTATGCGCACATTAAGGTGTTTCACTCCTCATAAAAGGATGAATTTATCTCTGTAAATCAAGAACAGTCAAATATATGAAAGTTATACGGAGTGGTGGTTAACTTGAATTAATATTATCAATCCATCAACAAGAACTCTACGAATTGAACAAAAAAAGATCACCAGAACCAACCCTAGAATGGAGTCTTCATGGTACTATATAGTAGTCGGCGGAACAGTCTGAGAGAAAAGCAAAGTCGCTCGGATGAAGACGGTATGTATTATATAGTTATGGAATGCTACTTTACATTATATAAGTATCTAGTTGCTAATGTTAGAAAGCGGAATAGAACCAACCATATGCGGCCTTACGCGTACACTATTGGACAACAACAAAAATGAAGAAAAAGAATATCTGAAAAATGTGTATACAAATAAAATTCAGTTCTTAGCAATTACTTACCTATACAGTTACTTAGCTAAAAACTGAATCTGACTGTGATTAAATGTTTTTGTTTAAAGCTATCACCTGCATTTTATTCGTTTTGTTCATTTTTTTTGGTCCAATAGTGTAAATGCGGAATTGTACCTTTTTAACCCGTATGAACGTATGTTGCATTAATTAATAACTTTAGTACGGAGTTTGTAACAACTCTTAATATTGATCGTAGAAAAAAGATTTACCACCATCTCCTTTCTTGTGAAATTTCAAGTCATATGCATGCCCGGCCGTCTGTGATCAAATCGGATAAATGGTTGAAGTTAGAGAGCTTTTTGTATACTGGTAATCCTCGGCAATACTTCTATAACGCATTTGTGCTTCAACGCGGTTTTGAAATTGGGGAGGTCCCTTGTACAACGCATTTGCAGTTTCGTATAACGCGGTCTTGAAATTTCCAAATATTGATTTTTTCACATAAAATATTCTTTAAAATAGTTACGTTAAGAATTAGTCGAATTTATTTAAAACCATTCAAACTCCATTCTCGTATAACGCGGACTTGTATAACGCGGCTTTTTCGTGGAACCTAACCTCCGCGTTATACGAGGATTACCTGTATAACCGTTTTTAGATTTCATTTTACTACATCTTCATACGGGTATTACTATAGTCAGTCGAACTGACTATACTTTTATGCCATTTTATTTATGGACGACACATTTTTTTGTTTGTTTCTTAATCTTATTACTTTAAATTGATGGACATTCCATTTCAAAATAGAATACCCATACTAAAATGAATCGGAAAGATTTCTCCGTAATCTTCTCAATCCGTTAATCAGAAGTTCTATGTTTCTTACAATAAAAATAGATATAGATATTAAGGTATACTTATGTACAAGTACATATGCTATACATACATAGCTTCTTTTATATACGCATATATAGTACGTACACGAAAAAAGCATCATCTAATCATTTAATCCATCTAAAATGTTGTTTGATATCGCTACAACTGATGGGAAAAAAGAAAGAAAACAAAATCTGTTTCCATGGAAAACTAATTTGGCTTAGAATAATATATGGCAATTCATCATGGTCCTTATATTAATTACAAAACCGTACCTTGATTTTGGTGGAATTTTGTTGTTTACAATAGGAAAATACCTGCCATTTAACTGGAATCGTCATTGTGCATACTACACAGTGCATATTGTTCTTGATTTGATATATATATATATATATATATATATATATATACCTATATATACTTACTTATGTATGTACATTGTACACAATCATAAACTTTAACTTAACAAGCTTTCTATATTCTCCTAAAGTTACACTGTGCAATTGTGCATATTGAAAATGAGTTGTGTTTTGCGGTTTATACTGGTCATTGGTAGGTATTGTGTACCGGGAAACAATAAAACCGTTTTCGGAATTGCATTAGATACAAAGCTAATCAGACAAATCAAAATTTCAAGTCATATATTTATTAAGTAACAACTCTGCATTTGTATGCTCGTATTGTACAGGTAGATATTTATGAAATTTAAGTATGATATAAGATCGTTAAAAATTAAATCCAAATCTTAGTATGCAAAAAAGGGCTGCGAAGCTTTCACAGCGGTACGATTCAAGTAGAGTTATTGAATAGGTTTTTTTTAAATAGATATGACAGAGCTCTCTCTGTAAAAGGGTAGGGAAGGAAAAGAAATCGAAAGAAGGCGAGGCAACAAATGGGAAGATGAGGAAAGAGAAAATAGAAGAGAGGGAAGCAAGCAAAAATAAAAAAAAAATTGTGGCGAAAAACAAATTTTCGGCGAAAAATGTTTGGCAATCAAGAATTGGGACAGTCTCCTTCCCATCCTTTTTCTCCACGTTCGAGCTCTTCTCTCCTTCTCCATTCCATCCCATCAGCTTCTCTCCCTTCCCCTTTATTTAAAATTTGGAGTGTCCTATAAGGGTTAACTGTGTGACACATATATGCAAATATAAATACAAAAAGCTTTTATTTTTTTGTGTTTCATAACAAGGGCCATTATTTTTACCCTTATAGAACTCTCCATAGAATTTTTAGTGTTCCCATTTATAAAGATCTTTTGTTCCTCTACCAACCATTTTAATAAAGATCACCGCTAACGTTACACCCTGTGAACTTGAGCTGGCTTAAGTCAAAATTAAAATTAATTACATTGAAATTTACCGCACAAACAATGAAACATTTGGTCTAATCCCGAAAAGATTACTATCATATACAAAATATCCTCAATCTATACGATATCAAAACATAAGTCAAAGTCCAAAGCAGCTTCTAGATTTACTATAGCATTGTATTTTTAAGGACATTTTGTTATGCCTCTACTACTAAGGTAGTATATGTACATATGGATTGGATTACACATATCAGTACAAATGAGTCATATTGTATAGGCATCTACTCCATTTTTGGACAATACACACAAAAAGGACAATACTCAAAGAATATATACGAATAATGATCCATATATTGTTTTTGCCCAAAAGAAAATGAGTATTTTCTATTCATGTCTTGTACATGGTATCCCTTAAAAATTCTATTTTTCCATGTTTTTATTGGTTAAGTAAACAAATAATTTCCATTATTCATTTCTATGTATTAGATAAATAAAACGAAAACCCATTTCCGATAAAAATTTTCCAATTTCTTTTTTAAATTTAATTCCTTCAACATTTTTCATATTTCGTGACTTTTCCCCAATTTTTATTGCTCAAACCGTAAAAAAACGTGTTATTATTTTATTTGTTTACCCTGGAGGATCGGTTATTTTGTATGTTATATATACAATAAAAAAAAAAAAAAAATTCTCTCATATCACTTTACAAAATTAAAATTAAATATTTGATTTGGTTTTTTTCCTTTTTTTTTTTCTTTTTGCCATTAATTTGCAGTATTTTTTAAACAGACAGCCAATCATAAAATAGAGCCGCCAGCCGCCATGCGGATAGAATAGTTGTTTACTGGAATGTCTATCGAATGTCTGAATGTCTGTCGATTGTGAATGATTCGAGTTTTTACATAAGCATTTCAAATTTTTAATATAGAAAAATGGCTATAGAAAAATATACTGTGGAATGTGTAGAATGTAGATTGTAGATACATAAGTATATTGACAATAAATTTTTAAATTTACATTATTATTTAAAATTAGTCCATTTTTTACATATACATATACAATTATACAATACACGGGCTAAGATTGATCATCGGTGAAATAAAAAGGACACTGCATTAGAATTTTAAGATGAAGTCAAATTTAAAATACTTACTATACAAAAAGCGGTCATGCAGCAATGGAGGAATACATTACCTCTTAATATTTAAGTATGTTAGCCGTAAATTTCTTTCTATTTGCATTAAATTTTATTTATGTACATCCACATACTCAGTGTTTTCTTTCTTCAAGTGTTCTTTTTACAAAAATCTTACAAATGCTAGCTATTTCACCGCCATTTAAGCAATGTTTTTTTTTGTTGAGATAATGCCATTATTAGACTGTTTTTAAGTGCAATTCAACTACCCGGCCTCAGATTCACACTCGGCCTCAGATTCACACTCGGCCTCAGATTCAAATTAACATACCAAAGAAAAATATTTTCATGTTTTCCCCAGTCGGAATTGAACCCGGGACCTCACCGCTCCAAAGGCAACCACTCAATCCACTGAGCCATTTGGTCGGTGACAGTAAATTATATGACAACTTGAGTAACTTTACAATTATATTGTGTAACATTACTTATGAGCCCGTAGCTACACACACACACAGCCCTTCAAATAGATTTCATCTCATTGTACTACTCCTACTATATACTATAGGATAGAGACAAATTACTCAGGGGGCTTCATTATTTTGTGAACAATACCTACGTTCATTCAAATTATGAATTTGATTGATACACGACTATTAAACGATCGCTTTTTGTAAAGTATCACACTTTTATAACAGCTACGAGTATCAGGGTCGGTGTTAGTGTTCCTGTGACGCGATGGTTGCGGTAATTTTTAAAATTGTTTTTATACCCGTTTCATAAAAAGCGTTCTTTGAACGAAACGCCGACATTATTTATATTTTTATAAGTAAAGCCACTATCTTTGCGAAACTCTTACTGATTCGTTTGTTATGATGGAATGGCTGAAATTAGTTTTTATTTACCATCATTCGGTATTGTGTAAAAAAAAGTTCCTACATCCATTTATTTATATATAAATTCGTTTTTAAAGGTTTAGGTACGGAAAGTATATCTAAATATTATGGACGGAAATGGACGTGTGCAGATTTTGTATTATTCAACATTATGTTTATTTTCCAAACTCATTAATGCAAAATTTCACAACTCAATACACGAACGCTTATCCCAGAATTGGATAAAACTCAGTTACTATCAATAAAACTAAATTGTATCCAAATTTATTCTGATCGACCCCGAACATCATTGAGACAATAATGAATAGAACTTTTGACCTTTTTTTTCATTTTATTGTCTGGTTTTATGGTACGCAAATATCATTGCTGATAGGCAGATATTTTATCTAGATATCTAGGAAGCACAAAAAAAAAAAAGAAAAAAAAGTGAACAGAACTGAATATAAACCTTATTACGAATTCCATGCCTATAGATGATGATAAAATTTGTCATTACATAATGGTGCTTTTTTTATGGGGGGGTGTATTCGATATTGCGTGTATTGTTTCAACTGAATATGTAAGTGGTTGTCAGTACATTAGATTGAACCGAAAATTACCGGAAGGATCTCATGAAAAACTCACTACACAAACAATATGTAAGTATACATAAATGCTTCATTTTCACATATAGATATTTATCCATATATTTATGTATAGTATGTATGTATGTATGCAATGTAAGAAGGAAATTACGACACGCGGCTGCTTTCATATTCTATTATGAACATATCTCAATTACTTGGTGATAATTGACCTAATTAAATTTAAATTAATCTTAGTATGAGCACGTGCCTTTTAATTATTATTTTAAGTGACAAAAGGCACCCCTGTAAAGATATGCCAGTGTGGTAGTTTTAACATTACATTATGTACATATACACAATACATCTATGTACTATATATAGAGAAAATCCTCAGAAAATATTATATTCTAAGAAGGGATGAATTGATATACATACCTACGACCTAAAAAAAAAAAAAATAAAAATACGTGACAGAAATAAGTTTTTTTTTCTTCTTACATTAAGTTAAGTGATGCATAGAAAATGAAAATTTTCATAATTTGATTATAAGATTACAAGTGAATGGTTTGCGAAAATGATGATTACTGAGTTTGAATTTTTCGTATGCTTTTTAAAAAACCTGGGGCTTTTATTGGAATTGAGGTCGTTGACATCTTCTTCTATGTCAGTTTATGTTAAAAAAAAAAAAAAAAATTATTGTAGGTCTGCCAAAGTTGTGTCATTATACCTTTTTCAGCGTAATTTATTTAATTTTATGTAGTAAAAATGACTAGAAGTGTTATGTATATCATTTGCTTCATTGAAAAAATTAATGAATTCAAATTAATCTTCTTGATGTGTATCTCCCTCTTAAATCTATAAGCAGACCTATTTTACTTTAGCATAAATACTATAAAATTTTCCGTAATGTATAGGTAGGGTAAGCTTGGGGCACTTATTATTTAACGTAAAAATTCAAGTAAGAATTCCAAACAAAAAATCAGAGATATCAATGTGAATTGACTATTAATTTATACGCAAAAAGTTTCACATTAAACTAAAGTCACGTTAAACTTGAAATATTAGAATCAACGATTTCCAAAACTTTTCTATACTTTCTCAATTAACGAAAAATAATTTTGTGATTTTAAGGTGATTAAATAATTAAAAGTGTTTTGGAGTTCAATTAATATTGAAGATGGAACCTACACTGTCACATAAATATAATTTTGTTTTGTCAAAAAAAAAACAGTAAGGAAGAAATGATTGACTACGGTTTTCGTAAAAAAACACCTCAAATGCAGTATTTTTCTACAAAAAAGATGGCCTCATGTTCTCAATTGACATGTATAAAAAAATAGTGATGTCTAATGAGGTCTAAGGACTTTTGGGCGCTCTAAACTCTCTTTCACTAAGGTTGGTTGGTTGGTAGCAGTGGCGAGACCTTTTCTGGTCTTCCAATTAACATAGTTTTGACGTTTTAATACCACTAAAGACCTTTTATTGTTAGTATGGCCACTTTGGAGGTTCGCCTATAGATGTAATCAGAGTCGTTAAGGAATTCAAATACCTCCTTGGCTGTTTTTTTACCGATTTCTCCCAGATGGGTTTGAAAAGTGCCAGACATGTGCAGAAGAAGTGATCGAGTGTTTCTAGGAGGTTTAGTAAGTTATATCGGATATCTAGCTTCACCTCTTTTACTGGAGCGTGGCAGTTTTTTCATCACATAGTGCCGTCTCTTTCACTCTCATGCAGATGGGTTTGATAAGTGCCAGACATGTGCAGAAGAAGTGACCGAGTGTTTCTTGCTCGTTTTCTTCTTTACAACTGGGACAGATGATATTATGTAGGAGGTTTAGTAAGTTATATCGAATATCTAGCTTCACCTCTTTTACTAGAGCGTGGCAGTTTTTTCATCACATAGTGCCGTCTCTTTCACTCTCATGCAGATGGGTTTGATAAGTGCCAGACATGTGCAGAAGAAGTGATCGAGTGTTTCTTGCTCGTTTTCTTCTTTACAACTGGGATAGATGATATTATGTAGGAGGTTTAGTAAGTTATATCGGATATCTAGCTTCACCTCTTTTACTAGAGCGTGGCAGTTTTTTCATCACATAGTGCCGTCTCTTTCACTCTCATGCATTGTTCGATGGGTGGTCCAGAACTCTCATGATACATCTACTTTCGTTCAGCAAATCAATGGCGAAATATTTCAAAAGTGCTACGCTGAGTTTATCTGATTTTAGTCTCGAAGTTGTGAAATTTTATTTTTGTGTACCGAAATTTGCTCGGCGATAAATGGTCACCTGACTCATATATGAATACATTACAATCGGCTTAGTCAAATAATTGATTATTGTTGAAATTGATTATTGTTGAAATAATTATTTATTGTTGAAATTCTAGGATAAAGTATAAAATTCAACTGGAAAATTTTGTTCGGAGAATTTGTTTGGGGAGAATTTTGTCCCAAAATAAAAGTGAATATTTATGTATAAGTTTACTGATACTGTATCTACTATATATATATATATATATATGTATATATATATATATATATGTTAACCTAGATATATAGATGTTAGTTATTCCTTAATTAAAGGTGGCATAATTCCAGCTATTCGTATTAAGTGTTGCATTTCACATTACAGAGTACTCCCCTATTATTAGAAAATTATTGACTTTAAACAGTAAAAAGCTTTAAATATTAAATTAAATTGTAACATAAATTGAATAAGTTTCTTTTAAAGGGCATGAGTACATTCTAATAGCTACAATATTATTTTTATATACCAATCGTTAGATGTAACGTGCGAATAAGAAAATTCAATGTATCCCTGTGGGTGGTATAGAAAGTACGTAACTGTAAATTATTTTTTTTTTGTTATTTAAAATGAGTCCTTTTTCTGGCATAAAATGCTTCCTTTTTATATTTATATGTAAAGTTTATAAAATTGAAACCAATCGAAACGTACCACATCTACACATTTATAGCACTGAAGGACTCCGCACTAACTTGTTAACATGTCAATGAGATTTTTTTTTCTCTTTGCCTTTGCCTTTCTCATGTTTGCCGACTATTATGAATACGATGACGTGACGTTTACGCCAGTAATTGAGAAACTTACCATTGCTTATATTACTAAACCGAAAAAGGTATTGTAACAAGTTATGGGCAACAAAGTCTGGTTCATGAATAAATTAGGAACAAGCCTAAGTATCCGAAACAATGGAAATAGACCATTTCCTTTTTGGAACATTTTTTAATTAAACCAAAAAGAACGTAGACATTTCGAACATAAGAAAATTGTATAAATGTACTAGCTTCAAGGTTCGTTAATTTCAGAAATTATTTTGTTTGTTTTGTTCAGCAAAAGCTCTAATTTTATGTTTTATAACATTTACAAATTCATCGTCTTAAATATATATATATATATATATATTTCGTTTTGTGTACATACATACATACATACATACAAATTCGTATACATTATATACCTACAGTACTCGTATACAGAAAATATTACTGAAAATTTTCTTAGAAAAATAATTGGAAAAAATAAAGCATAACTCAGTGTCGTAAATGAAAATTGAAAATCGCACAATTTAGTGTGTTGAATGGGGTAATTGGTGGCAAGTGGTACACATTGAATTCTGTTGGAAAAAATTATTTCCCATTCAAAGTTAATTCAGCGATACCATTTTAGCAATAAATTCAAATAGATTTTTGGTGTTTTTTCAAATAAAATTGTTATAATAAGGATTTTTCTTTTTTTACTAAATTATAAGTATAAGTATAAATAGTTACATAAAAATTTTACGGTCATTGTTTTGGATAATTCAAAGAATAATATTTATTTATTTATTTATTACTCCCTCGGTCCTATATTATGGTATATGTACAATATGTACATTCATTTGTATAAAAATTTGCGATTATCGTTGGTTACATAAAATTGAAATGGAATATTTTTGAAAATGTATTGCTTGAGCTGGTCAATTGATGGCCATAGCATAAAAAAAATTCAAAGAAATTACAAAATTATTGTAGTTTAAGCACAAGACAATATGGATTCGAAAAACATCTTTTTTGAAAAAAGAATGACCAATTAATTCCTGACCAAAAGAATTATATGCTGTAGCTCTTGCTTCAACAAAGCAATGTACAAATCCGTCGTGAGAGACGCTTGCCGATATCAATTAAATGTATTGAAGCAGCACTCAAACACAATAAAAGTTTATTTTTTATTTAAATAAAGCTAAAACCAAGATTAAATGTTATGATGCCATAATTTGGGGCAAACAAAAAAAACACAAATGGATACCTACCCATAATATGGGACAAATTTGGGTGATGGATCTCAGTGTAGGGGAGACCGGGGCGAGATGGCGGAAATTTTTAAAAACGTAATTTACTCGGAAACGGTCTAACATATTCATAAAAGTGTAAAAAAGTAAAAAATGTCACCACTTTGCAATGAGCTAAGTCGCCCCGACCCTGGGGTGGCTTGGCGCAACCCATGGGGTGACATGGCGCACAGTGAAAATATCTGAACAATAGCATGATTAGGACCTAGAAATTACAATAAGTAGATTAGGGTACAAACTAATTTATTAATGTATTCAGTTACTTCAGTAGGTGGAACAATTAGTGCTTTTTTTAGTAAGTGTAGTGAAATAAGAGTTTAAAATTTGACCTAATCACTTTCACAGTGACGGAATATGTATTGGTTTTCTCCAGGAGTACACGCAGTATACATCCAGAAATTGCATGATATGTACAATATACAGTTTATTTAATAGACCTTTTGAAGTAGACAATTTGCAATTAATTGACTCAACAAGGAAAAAACCTATTGCCTATATAGCAATTCTAAGAATTATTCACTTTGGCATGTAACCAGCTGTTATAGTATTCATTGAAGTTGAATAAATTATAGAAATTTAAACATAAAACATAAATTTTTGTATTATCGATTCATCAAAGAGCTAAGTAGCTATCTTCTTGTAGAAATTGTCGTTTTCACGCGGGATAGATATTCTAGGTATACATCATAGACATTAGGGTAAAGTCAATAGTTATTTGATGTTCCATTTTTTTTTTACGCCAAGACCAAATAACATTTTCTCAATAAATACTGAGTGAATACTGAACTATAATTGAGAGAGAGAAAGACAAAATGCACAGATTGAATGAGGAAATTGAGAGAGCAAAAAGTACTATGTCGCATATGGAACACGGAACACATTTAAGATATAATCCGACTAATAGTTAGACGGCTACTTAGGTGCGGCGGGCGGCATGTTGAGCTTGAATATATGAAGGTGTGGGCGACACGTGCTTCGTTAATAAATTAAAAATTATTGAGTAAGCTGTTTGTGGAAATAAAATCAGAAGCTATATAAAATCGAAGTGTACAGGGTGCGCCATCTAGACAGGGCCTATTGAAATGTTGAATAACTCCGCCATTTTTCAGCCGATTTTGACAAA
>JANSTT010019613.1:0-11114 GCA_026745375.1 Platyura marginata
TTGGTTTTTGATGCAAAATTCTCTACAAATGACAACAGCTGTGTAGAAATATATTCTTTACCTCCCGTACGTCTTGCTTATAAAACCTGTTTTGGGCGCCCAATGACAACAGCGTGTGACATGGCCTATTTATTGTCAGTTGAAAATTGGGTATTTTATCGATCATTTATTACTTTAATAACCCTGGTCAAGATCAAGGTCATGGTTATTTTTTAACTTTTTTGTATTCTCTTCTTTTGTTCTACTCTAACCGGTATTTTTTCAATTTTTTTTTTTATTAGAAATTCTAATTATCGCCGTAATTTTTCAACTAAGACCTAATTCACTGCTCCCTTCAGTGTTCCCACATATCTTATGATATTACCGTTAGTTCCACAGTGATGATACAATCAAAAATGTACTGTGCGCACCTAACAAAACAATAAATCAACGGTTTCAGTATAGTAATATGCAAAATAAGTATGTTTACAAGGACCCAAAAAAAAAAAAAACCAACCACTTCGTGTGGCGTTATCCGGTGACGTGTTCACAAATAAAATTCACGGCATGAGGTCCTTGTACTTTCGTACCCACTAAACTATATTTGTAGTGCCAAAAAGATAATTTTTTTATTTATAAATATTTAGCAATCAATTGACATTTTACAAATTTCATAAAAAGAAAAAAAAAATTAAAACAAACAGCAAAAAACCGAAAAAATCTGTGCAAAATAAGTATAGAGGAAAAAAAAATGGCGACACAAGATTGAGAGAGAAACAAGCAAGAGCGAAAAATTGATGCGGTCAAACTCGTCCATATATAGGGGTCTTTATCAAATTGGAAAAATATATTGCTGTTGGTTTATCAAAACATGATATTGTTGCTATTGGTGTTTTAATATAAATCAATATAACTAATGATACTTTCAATTCAGATGTTATGAAAATAAATTTTATTTGTCGTGAGTGTTGTTTTTCTGGTTTAAGTATTTTTTATTTGGGATATTTTGTTTTGTGCCCATTTGTCTTTTGAATTCCATTATATTGAATTTATTTAATTCAATGAAGAAAGAAATTTTGATTTATCGGTGATTTTAATGCTATCGGTTCCAAAATTATACGTGAAAAGCCAAAAAAAAAAAAATATTAAGAGAAGATACTGTAATTGCACCGTTCATAGATCATCATCTTCACTGTGGTCGTTTTAATCTCTTACATTACAATGACAATCGTATATGAAATTTGGGAATTTGGGACAAGCTCAACAAAGTGCTGATTATCGTACATAAGGTGTGTGCAATTCACTGGCCAGGTACTGTAAACCTCATCCTATTTTTACGCGACACTGTAGTTCCGGCAATAGACGCTCAGAACAAAATCGCGTAAATAAATTCATTACTTATACCAGTGGCGGGTCGTGAGTATTATTGATCCCATTATCATGGTATGGGATATGTTCAAAATGTGTAGTAGACCTTAAAGGGTTAATTTTTTACATAAAATAAAGTTTCTTTAGTATTAAGAAAGTTCAAAATTGTGTCACTTTTTAAAAAATCGCCGAAAAAACGGTCAAGATGTTCCGTTAGACGACAAAAACTCAAAAAATCTTAGAACAAACTTTTTTCGGAAATCTTAAAAATTCCATACATCGAGCGAACCAACATTTTAAAAAAGAACCATTATCTTAAGGAAAAAGTTAAATATTTTAGTAATGGTGCACCCTAGTGCAAAATTTCCTTAGATCATTTTGATGTAGTTTTTAACGTTTTATAACTTTTTCTAATAAAATTGTCCTCTCAAAAGTTCAACTAAAGTAGTGAAACAAAATTTTACCCAAAAAAACAGTAAATTGCATAAATTTAGGGCCGTTGTGGCGAAGGAAGATCTCAAAGTATCAAAACCTAATTTTTAGAGTTTTTTAGACTTATCATAAGGCAACTTTTCTGTAATGGTACAATCCTTGCAAAGCAGTTTAAATTTTTCCCATACAACGCCTTGTGCCTAGTGCACCTTGTCCCACAGTGTCCCCTATACCTTGAAAGGTGTGATCAAAAAAAAATATACACATAGTGTGCAATTTTGATATAAACCATTCGAAATATAGAAAAAATGAATATTACAACAATTATAGAGAATACAAAAATGACGATTTCATTCATAGACCAAAAAGTTGTACGACCTTCCGTTATGGCGCTGCAATCAATTTTTTTGAATATCTAGGGTTTTTAATCATTTACTCGAAAAGTATTTAGATTACGGAAAAAATGAATATGACAAAAATGATAGAGAATAAAAAAATGAAGATTTCATTCGTAGACTAAAAAGTTTCACGAAATACCGTTATGGCGCTGTAATAAATTTTAACCTAATTTCTAGGGGTTTTAATCATTTGTATTAAATTTAGTCCTGCCGAAAAAGAAACTTTTCGGATTTTATAGAACTTATTACTTACTATAGTTTAAAAAACTGTAGATTAAATTTTTGAGAAATTAAGGAAAAAAAATCTTTATACATATATGACTTAATATTGTACTGTACATGTGTACTTGTTTATATTCCTATAATTACTTTGCCATGAAATTCTATAATTTTAAAGCTTAGAACACAAATTTATGAAATTCATTGAAACATAAATAACAATTTAATAAATAAATACGAAGACTTCTTGATTTACGCACAGTGAGTTTCTTTAGTCAATTTGATTAATTGCATATTAAAATGTTAAATATACGCTTACACCCAAGATGTTATTGCTAAACGTCATAGAATATGTAACCTTGCCAAGTATTAAATAAGTGTATTTGTTTGGTTTGCTAAAAGGTAATTTAGTGAAAATAGAACATGATGTTTGAAATAAATTTCAATTTTTTTTTCTTCTTTTTTTTTCGTTATTTTAAGTTAGTGGCAATAAACTGTTGTGCAGCAATTTAAAATTAATTTTTCAAATTTTTTGTCTTGCTAATTTTGCAACAATGTCTGTTATTGTATCTATGTACTCAATACGTTATTATATAACTTAATTCTTTTAATCACGTAAAATATATCACACTGACAAAATTAACAACAAAATACTATAAATCTGAAAAAAAATAAAAAAAAAATTAAATAAAAAACAGAGATAATAATGTTTCTAGATAAATCGTTACGAAGGTAAATAGTCCATAAGATACATTTTCCATTATATAAATTGTATGTGGGTTAAATATTATTTATTTAAAATCATTTGTAGTGAGACAAATTGCTGTAAAAATTCTTTTGAGATACATTTTTTGAGTTAAATTGTCCTGAGATAAATTATCCTATTTAAATGCATGTTCAGTGAATGGGATAAATTGGTGAACTAAAAATATTCAGAGATAAATTGCTGGAATAAAAATATCCAGAGATAAATTCTCTTGCGATAATTTGTCCCTTTTTACCGTATGAATAATTTGAATATTGATCTACAAGGCTGTAGTTAAATTGAATTGAAATTGAAGAGAACTGGGAATTAATGATCTTATTTATATAGAATAAGAACAGTAGTGAGATCCCTAGGAAGACCGAAAGCAGAAATGGTTTAGTGATATGGTCAACAGTTTTGCTCTTGGAATCGTGCGAATAGAACAAAGAAATGTTTGATCTATAATAACAGAAAACACATTGTGACCACTATAGTATTTTAGAGGATGTATTTACATTATCTAGAACAGAAATACCTTCATTCCAAAGTAATTAATTATGGTACGTCACTGTACACTTACTATAAACACACCGTTGCCGGATGCATTACTTACATTGTGTTCAATTTAATATTAAAAAAAAAAAGAAAACAATTTCTAACAATACACAACAACAATGATGACAGATTAGAGAAATAATTTAATACAGATTAACGTTTTGTGAAATGTTTATTGTTTGTAGTTCAGTTCAATCTAATACTAATGTTATCTTATCAATGTAATGCGTTTATGATTACTCAATCTTATTAATATACTCTATGCTCTGTAATACAGTTTATGGTTTTAAAACACTTTAGTAAGTCTCTTGAAAGGTGATGCGACGACAATTTGAAGAGAAAAAGTTAGGCATACTTAACATACGACGTCACAATGGGGAAATATACAGTACCTTGCCATTGAATTATGGACAATGAAAATATTGTGTGAATTTTGTTAGCAATATTTCCTACAGTTGATTTAGAAATTCCCACTTTTTTTGACTATTTCTCCTTAAATTCGTCTCATCCAAATAAAAATAATTATTAGGGCTTTTGTTCGGAGAAATGTCACTTTTTTTTGACTGAATTTACTGAAAGTGGCACATTTTCTCACATGGACGTATTAAACACAAAATAATTATTTTTTGCTCCAATTTCATAAAGGTTTTAACAATCTTAACAAACTTAACTAAATATACTAAATAATTTTAATCTGTTTTTCTGATTGCTGTGGGAGTTTAAATATAGTGGGGGAAAAAAGTATTTTGAAAAGGCTTTCTTTAATATAAAACCTCATTATATTCGTAAACAATCAACATAATGAATTTGTTTTTATACTCGTATGATGTTAATCGAAGGGTATTATAACTTTGGTACGGAGTTTGTGACGCCCCTTCATACTCATCGTAGAAAAAAAATGTCAACACCATTGTCCATGTTTAACACCATGAAAAGTCGAATTATGCATGTCCATCCGTCTGTCCGTCTATAATGAGGTTTTATGTAAAAAAAAGGCTTTTCCGAATACTTTTTTCCGCCACTGTATATATCACTATGACCATATACATCGATGGGGAGGGCCGAGTATTATCATCAAAAAGTGCAAGATAGAAAATGGCCGCCGTTATTTCTCTTAGAGAGAATGCTGGATAAGTTGGGCAGAGGCAGGAAACATTTTTTTATTAAGGGGATTTAATGGACAAATACTAGTAACATTAATAATTAATGCAAAATGATTCTGTGTAGCCGAAATTTCAAACATATGATTATGAATAGAATTAAAAATATTAGTGCCTAAAAAATGTATCAGTAATTTGTGTAGATCTCCTTGTTGTGGAAACCTACAAAATATTTACTGAAACGCTTTTGTTATATAATTCGAATTCTTTTGACAGTTCACAAAGAGTAAAATCGTCAGTTTGCCTTGTTGTATGGCTGAAAATGGCGAATTTTTCATCCCCCCCCATACTGTTGCACCCGATGTTGTGTTCGTATTTTATTTCATAGCAGATAGCGGTATGTATATGTATAATCAGTCCTGTATTGTCTAAGGCAGTGGTTCTAAAACTAGATTCGGGGCACTTAAGGGTAGGTAAGTAGGTACACCACAAGGGTGCCGCGAAATTTTGATTTGTTTATATGTAAAACGCTAAATATATTTGTAATTGCTACAAGGATTAAAAGCACTGAACATTTTATTGCAGTTTTCCATATCGTATTTGTATGAAATGGGATTTCCTGCACCCGTAAATATTTAAATAAAAAAGAGAAAGAAAGCTTTAAGTCCTTTGAATATGAGATGACAGTATATCTCTCGAAAACATGGCCATATTTGGGAATAAATTAACTTACTTTATTTAAACCACTTTTAATTATCTTTCACCCTTCATATCTTTACTAACTGTAAAAAGGAGAAATGAATAATAATAGGGGTGCTGTGTTAATTTTGTTGTTATTATTTTAGTGCGCAGCCAGAGAAAAAAGTTTAAGAATCACTGGTCTAAGGTTCAAACCATTAAACAGTGTTGAAGTCATTAATAAAATTAGAAAATATTCTAGTGACTAAAACCAAACCATGTCGCACGCCATTAAAATTTAATGAAATCCGAAAAGTGTGCTACAAATTTCAAAGTAAATTTTGATCTCACCATTAAGTCTTTGTAGGTATTTAGTAGCGGAAATTAATATAAAAATAGATTGGGTAGAACTACTGCGATAATAGATAAATCAATATTTCCGTAGTCACCATTTTTTATATTTAACTCTCGAATGGTTGATTTGTTTAAATTAAAAATAATGTCAATATTTGTATGCGTTATCGATGCAATTAAAAACAATACTTAAGCAAAACAAAACAGGTAAAAATTTTATGATGGGAAAAATGAAGCTTAAAAATTAAAATAAAAATAAAAATAACGAAAGACATAATAATAAAGTGCTGATATAATAATATTAAATTATAAACTGAGGTCTTTGGCAATTAAAAATTATTCACCGAATTACAACAGAGGAGGGCATTGTTTTTATATTTGTGAATCATTATAAATGTAACACAGCGCGTGTGGTCGAGGTGTTACAATATTTTTTGTTTTTTTGTTTTTGTTTTATGGAAAATTATTATTAAACGAACTTAAGGATGACCTGATGAGAATGAATCCGACAGCGCATAATTTTTTAACCAACTTAATTTGGTTTAGTTACAAATAATAATCATTGTTACAAGTTATGTACATTATGTGTAGGTATGTATGTATGTATATGAAGTTGGTAGACAATTAATGAATTTCCCATTGCCATGTTATTCTATTTTATTGTCTAAAAAAAAAATGTTTTATTTTAACTCAAAAATATCCAGTTATTTATGATAAAATTTACACAAATGAATATTTATTAATTGAATTAAAATACATTTTTGTTGTTGTGTGTGCGATCTCGATCTCGATCACTAAGCCCTTAAGCACATAAAACAGCAATAAATTCGTTACTTTTGGTAATTATCATTCATTTTTTTTTTTATTCACATAGCCACCTTGCGTTCTTTTTTCATAATGGTTATTAAAAAAAAAAAAAAAAAACTACGCACCGCACAATCAATTCAAAGTTTCACCTGTTCCCTAATCAATAATTATTTCTGGCGTACTTTGTATGTAGATTATAAATTTAAAAAAAAAATTCGGTAATAAATTTTAAATGTTTGTATTACGTCAATGATTCCAGTCGGATAAATTTCAACTATCGACATTTTCTTGTGAGTCATATTAACTATTGCGACACATTTAATCCATTGCAGGCGGCACCGCTATCTGTCGACCAAAATCGATAGAAGCTACTTACGTTTGTGATTTAATTTGTTGTGTTTTTTTTATCTACATATTTAGGTTTGGCGTCATGTTCGGTTCTGGCGATTGGTGCGAAAACGAATCAGTCACGTTCGTGCTCACCAGGATGCGCCATATATTACATAGGCCTTAGTATTGAGACGAATTTTAATTTAAAAAAATCGCTAAAATTTTATTCCACCATACCACTGCAATTAAGGTAAATTTCCAAAAATCAAGTATGTCGACAAAGGTTCAAATTCACATATTAGCTTCGGTGCTGCCAGGCTATAACAATTTCTAGTCTTATATGTGGAAAATTCCAAAGTGACCAATAGCCTGAAATGGGTTAATGAAAATTTTTTTTTAATTTAATGACCCTTAACAATTGTAAAAATTCTCGGACTAAATTCGCTTTTTGAAATAAAAAAAAAATCTGGAATAATAGAAATAGAATTTCCGTTACGAGTGTAATAATATGCCGGGATTCCATTATCCTCTTGATTGATGGTAGAGAAAGTCAAAATAAGGCGAAAATCAGATATCGTTGGTCTAGAAAGCAAACCACGTATCAACCACTTTCTCTTAATCGTTATCGATGTGAGAACTGATATCGATATCGATTAAAAAGTAGATATGTACGTTGTTGTGCTTTTGAGGCCGGCGATATGACGATTTGAATTAAATTTAGTCGATTTTCGACTATTTTTTATGTAAATTGTAATACCTACAAAACCTAAAAACAGATTAAAAGACAGATCAAAAACCTTTCAAAAACATCTAACCTTATGAGAATGTGTGAGTGTGATTTTTTATGAATTATGGCCTTTTGTTTTACTAAGGCTAGTTACATTTATCTTAATTGATCTGATAATCTCTTATTTTGTGTGAAAATGCAGCACTTGAGGTGTTCTTTTTACCGAAACCTTACAAATGCTCGTAATTTTTTAAGATAAAGGCTATTATCAGACTGCTTTTAAGTGAAATAGTTACGTAAAAACATACCAAGCCATAAAATAAAAATGATCATAATGTGATTTTCGTCTTATATTCAACCTTCTCTATTACCACCCGAGACGCTAACAATCTTTCGCAGGACTCCCTATATATGTGTGTGAAAAAACCGGAAAAATGATGATTACGGGTGTGACAATACAATAAAAATGTTACACATAGACCAAAGCATTAATCTTTGAAAATATTATTGTAAATAGAGATGCTTATAGATCCACACACATAACCATCACAGTCCCTCTGTTTAGACATACACTATCATTATAGTAATTTTTATTTTTTCCTGTATTAAATTAAAGAATCGAATAAATAACATCAAGTCCAGGTCCGATGTACACTAAAAAAAATTAAAAAAAAAAAAAATTTGCCATTAATTAAATTGAAACAAATCAACTCTTTAGACAATAAAGTGAACTCAACATCAGCAAACCTCTACCGGCTATACAATAACAAAATGTACATACTTATATGTACTATATATATACGGGACCATATTGCGCGGCTAACTATATGTAATGACACTAATTTTCTACTTAAAGTCCATCTTTGGCACAGATTGGAATATTAGTAGCAAGTGGCTTATCATTCTGTCAGATCAGTATTTGAGCTTGCGATTTAAGCACGTTGTATAATATCAAGTCTAAACAATTGGTCGAGTTTTATTTCAGTAGAATATTTTTCATAAAAAGTTGACTTTTTTTTTTGTGTTTGGGAATTCAAAAATTACAAAATAATAAATGAAGCGAAAAAAATTAATTTAAAAAAAAACACCAAACAAACAAATTGTGTACCTGATCTCGGATTTTTATATTTAGTACTTCAGTTTTTGTTTAGTTTTTATTTTTGTTAAGTAAAAAAAAAAATTATTGTTAAAAATGATCGCGCCGGGTGTTGACGATGTGAAAATATCGCTACAACGTTTTGGATGGCCAGATTATGTTGTGTTTTTGTTAATGTTGTTGAGTTGTGCGATGATTGGAATATATTTTGGATTTATTGAAAAGAAACCGAAAAAATCATCCGAAGAAGAGGCTAATTACCTTGTTGGTGGACGAAAAATGGGAGTTGTACCAATAGCAATGTCATTGATTGCAAGGTAAGAACTAATATAATAAAATATGATTTGACATTTCAAATAGATATTTTTACAAAAAGATCAGCTTGATAACCTACTTCTAATCCAGATAATCAATCAACAGTTTTTCAAAAAATTTTAATTAAATTTTTACTTTTATCCTTCGCTGTTCAGTCACTTTTGAACACATTCTCAATCAAAGTTCTTTTAAAAATCCCAAGAGTCTACGATCTACTATTGCAATAGGAATTGCTTGCATCTTAATTAGATAATTGGGTATTAATCCAATCTTTTCTTTAACCCTTATGTGGAGGGCAAGGTACAAATGTATCCATATGAAGTTTCTACGTAAATTAATGCATATAGTAGTTGGAGGTAATCAATTTCTTATGATTATTTGGCGAGTTTTTGTCTGCATAGACTGAGATTTCGTATATAGACATGTGGCAGACATAATTATACATAAACTTATTTACAAAATCGGTCTCTGAGTCACAATTACCATATAGATGCCATTTACATATTTAGGTACATTTGTACCCATACCGTGCCGATGAAGGGGTACCTACCTGCTGTTTACATAAGGGTTAAACCATATGTTTCTTATTATTGATTAGCCTTTCAAAAATACAATTTATTCGTTTTAGTTTATTAATTTTTCTCGATCATTTAGACTGTTTAGAAGATAAACCACTCACAATTTACTGTCAAGCTATCAATCTTACACAAAGATGGCAGATTTGTCAAAATGGCCAGTATTTTAAGTGCTGCCAGAGTCTAGATTAACATTTTTGAAACCATATATAAAGGCATACCACATTGCTAGAATTCGTGAGATTTTTTCGAAGACGACATTAGAAAATAATTCTACAGGGGATGACGATAAAATATCTTCACTTAATTGCGTTTCATAAATCTGACACGGAAATTTTTGGTGTCAAAGTTAGCAGTGTCGAGAGATTGATTTAAATTTTATAAGTCGCTTATAGACTTTTCGATTCTAGATCTAGCTGATAAACTTTTATCTTAGAAAACTTTTATCTTAGTTCCGTTTTATAATTTTATCGCCTATTATTGGATTATTCCCATAAGCCGGACAATAGCCGAACAATAAGAAGTTGAATAAAAAATCAAGACATTAATAATTAGAAATAGTGATATTTTTGTAATTTGGAAATATTGAACTCTCTCAGTGGCGGCTCGTGAGAATTATTGATCCAATCTCTATGAGACTATTTTTGAACTCCCTACACTTAGTTATTTT
The DNA here is from genome assembly GCA_026745375.1 of Platyura marginata. NCBI lineage: Eukaryota > Metazoa > Arthropoda > Insecta > Diptera > Keroplatidae > Platyura > Platyura marginata. The sequence goes on from JANSTT010019613.1 coordinate 10,349, forward strand.
ATTTATATCGATCTTTCTAGCACAACTAGTTAGATGCAGATATTTATACTCAAATAATTTTTTCATTTTACAGTTTCATATCCGGAATTACTTTACTGGGCACACCAACTGAAATTTACGTGTATGGAATTCAATACATTTTTGTGTTCATTGGAGTTTTAACAATGGGAATCGCAATGACGTTTATCTTTTTGCCAGTATTCCATGATCTTAAGCTCACTTCAACTTATGAAGTACATAAATATGATTCAAATTTAGTTTTTTTGTATTTTTATTTTTTTAAATTATTTTTAATTTTAGTACCTCGAAACTAGATATGACAAAAGAATGCGTATGTTTGGAGCAATTTTGTTTGCTTTAGCAATGGTAAATTTAATTCTGTCTTCAATTTAAGAGATTGGATTTTTATTTCATTTTCTAATTTAGATGACGTGGCTTCCAATTGTGATTTATGTTCCGGCCCTTGCATTCAATCAAGGTTTGTGTATTATATTTATCTATCTCTTTTGGTCATCGAAAATCTGTCAAAATAAAAAATTCACATATAAATCGAATCGTCGCCATATTGTTGAAGAGTGTTGTTCTATATTATATTGATAGAATTGTCGCCATATTGTTTAGAAAATGCCTGATATAACTGCTTTCAATTAGAGCCTAACAGAATAGAACAGAATAAAACAAAAACAGAATAGAACAGAATAGAACAGAATAGAACAGAATAGAACAGAATAGAACAGAATAGAACAGAATAGAACAGAATAGAACA
>JANSTT010019614.1:0-11113 GCA_026745375.1 Platyura marginata
AGTATTAAGGGGCGTTACAAACTCCGTACCAAAGTTATAATACCCTTCGATTAACATCATACGGGTATAAAAATATACAAAATAACAACAACAAAACAAGTATTTACCCTTCTTGTACAATTGTGTTATTAGAACGTTGAAAGCTCGGATTTTTATAAATCTTTATAGAATAATTTTGAAAACTGTAATTTTAGGTAACATGTTTCACAAAATATTAGAACAAAGAAGATTTTTAAGTATCCGTCAAAAACTAAATTTTATAATGTAGATAGATAATCATGCAACAGCCCCCATCCCGCCATATCACATTTAAATTTGGTCGACTTAAAATTTCATGATAAACTAAATGGCACAACGCAAATCGACAAATCTTTTTCCCACCTTTGCTGCGATAAGGATTGAAATTTAAAAACGTTAGTATTTCTTTTATTTTAAACGCGATATCCACATGTACTACTTAGTATATTAATTATTATTACATCATAAAATACAAAACAAGTACAAATTATTTTAAAAGCACCTAGGAATATAATCAGTGCCATTAGCTCTTCATGTTAAGTATACATAAATACTTGGTACTGTATGTACAAAAATATAAAAACAACAACAACGAACATTTTACCAAAAATTTGAATGAAAAGTGTTGATTGATATCTGATAATAACAACAAAGAAATATAATGATAACACTATCACATGTATGTATAGTACATTGTACATATGTAGAATGCGTCCGGTGTATTTAGCAAACATTAAAATGCTAGGTAGCAAGTATCACGTAGCATGCTCAAGAGTGCGACTCAAGATAACCAAAAAAGTTTAAGAAACAAATACACTCTTGCGAGTGGCATAATCGTACGTAATGTTACCAACAAAAATAAAAGATTTTTTTTTTTAACAATTTCTATAAATATTTTATTTTATATTTAAACTTACATGTCATTCGTTTGTTATAAAATTGCTGCGATATTTATTTTAATTTCAATTTGATAATTTTTAAGCAAAAAATTTCATTCAATTTCAGCCAGTTACTGGATGTTCATTTAATTGGGAATAAGATTTACAGTATGTAATAGAACATAAACGATCACGTGTCACTCAACAATTAACTAGTAGATATATCAGCACTTTTATATAAAAAAATAATTAAATATAATACACGAGTAATAAGAATTGCTGCCAATATAGTATATCGCATGCGTTTAAAAAGAAAAAAAAAAAAAAAAAAAAACTATTTTTAGTTTTATTATTATTTTTATTTTTAAATTTCAAAAAATTTGATTCACAAAAAGATAACCGGATTCAAGGGAAAAGAAAAACGCGGTGCTCATTTCCACACGTATAAAATCAACAGACTGACCTAAGTAGAAAACGCGACGTAAAGAATTTTCTTTTCTTCCGAAAATAATATTTTTTTATATACATTCATTATATATACTCGTTGATACATACATACATATGTATAATTATATTGTATATACATTTATAAATGTGTATTTGGAAGCAACATATGAAATATGTGTATATGAGAAATAATTCGCCGGGATGGAATCACAATATAATTTTTGTTATGCTCTTATAGTAAGATTTATCAAAGATTGTTTGTTATAAGATGGAACCAATGTATTTTTTATATTTTTAGATGGTAGACCGCCAGCAGTCTAAAAATGTCCATTTGCTATTATTATATGTAATACTAAATTAATTAATTAATAATAAGAAAAAAGCAAAAAAAATCTATTAAAATTCTGATAAATATAATTATTTTAAATGGATATTCAGGCAAATCAAACGTAATTGACCAAATTAGAATTAAACCATTTGTCTAGCCGATGTTCTAGTCTTAAACCGATTAAACGTCTTTCAATCGCATAGACATCTGTTCTTGGTTTAGATTCTACAACTTTAAGAAGCCATATTACTAGTACCTACCAGGATTTGCTACAAATCCTATATTGTATAGAAAGTATTTGTTTATAATTATCACGATAGCAATAACTGTTGCGCTTACTTTGTTTCTAGTCGAAGCATAAATAGTATCTTTAAGAAATAACTTTAAGTATTATAATTGATTTAATGTGGTATTTAAAATCTAACTAGTACTGTTTCTAGTCCTAAAAATGTTTTGGAAGTGTATAAAAATTATAGAATCATGTATTAGATTGAGAAGAAACAAAAAAAAAACATGGACAAAACGATTCAGCAAACATAGAACGGAGAGAGAATGGTCATAATCATAAGGGTTAAAATGTTTTATGTAAAATCTACCTAGATTACCTAGATACCAACAACAAATAGGAAATTTCTATCACGCTGGATCGGAATTGTTGACCTTTAGATAATATCCTTTTAAACAAATTTAGAACAAATACTGAATAAATTCCTATAGAAACAGATTGTACCTAATTATTATTCCAAATGTTTCGACCGAAAAAGGAAGAATATACCAAGCAGTAATTTTTTTCTAATTCAATACAATTTCGAGCTAAATATTTTCATTAAATCGATTAAAAAGCATTGCATTTATTTCCGCGCATAGTAAATATCCATGGATATGGCGTAGAGTCAAATATTTTGCAAATTCCCAATCCAAATTTGGGCATTGTCTCAAAACTCTTAATACAAATTTTTTGCCATTGTACTCTTTCCGTGTATAGTTATTCTAGCGAATAAGGGAAGGGAAATAGAGGAGTAGAAAAGAATATTTTTACTCTATTCTAAAGACATCGAGAACAATAGAAATATTTCTTTAAACTATAAAAATTGCACTTAATAATAAATTAAGTGTGAAATCATAGGTAAAAGTGAATAAAATAAGTTAAAGGTATTAACAAATTATATATTTGGAGCACTGTGACACGAAATTATTGACATAAACGTTTTATAATAAAATAAAAAACAAACTCCCTTTTAAATTTGTGCACGTAAAAAGGAGTTTTTTATTTTATTATAAAACGTTTATGTCAAAAGTTAAAGGTGTAATAACTTTTACACACAGGTCTAAATTGGGTTTAAATTTAAATATTATTTAAAGATTAAAATTCTACAATATTAGAAAGAAGCTATTTAGTAATATCTAAGCAAATGAACTAAAAATTTCGAACAGAGCCAGGTGCTGAAGTGAGCAACATTGAAAGTAAGAATTTTTTTATCCGAAACTTCAGCGGATCTGAGATACAATCTTTTTTACTATAGCTTTAACAAGCGTTTATTAATTTCCCCAAAATTAATCTTATCTATAGCAATCCAAGATTACGATCTATACCAGCAGCAAGTTTTAACGGCTATTTTTCTTTGTTCAATATTCTAATTTAGCTTTAAAATTCGTTTTTTGTTATTAATATTTATTTTTCTTACGAATTTGAATCGAAACGTAAATTAAAATACCAAAACGCGCTGGCCCGCCCTATGTGAGAAACAAAGGGCCTTGTACGAGACGCAATAATTAAATTACATTTATTTTTAATTTTTTTTTTTTAATAAAATGTCATTATATATTGTAAACTCTACCTACCAATAACATTTAAATGGACATTTTGAATAAAAATATTTATGTAAATTTGAGCTCCGGCTAGGTGCCAAAAAAAAATTTAAACTTCCCACATATCATGAAAAATGTGTTTTATGGAATATATTTGAATATTTGTCTACTCTAATTAATTCAATTTTCTACTTCATACCTAATCAAAGTGAATATATAGCGAATAAGATAATAAAATTATTTGGGATGAAACTACCCATGCATACGATGATGGTCTATGGCTTATAATATTCCTCAATAAAGGATAAATGTCTTTAATGTAAATGTAAAAGGTGTGGGGGAGGGGGTGGGGGGTTGTGGTGGTTGTAACAAAATAAAAAGCTAGAACATTAATGGCTTTCTAAAATGTATAAGTAACTATATATTTAAATGTGAAATGAAATGAAATGTATGAACAAAACCAAAAATGAATTTGGTTTTTCTATTTTTAAAGACACGTAATAACAATATATTTTGTATACATATTTTTTTCAAAAGAATGAAAAGAGCAAATTTGAAGTGGGAGGACTAAAGGCAAAAGAAAAATGGACAAACAAAAAAATGGAACGATTAATACGGCGACAGTGACGTTAGCTATACCCACCTTGACGTCTTCTGTAAAGCGACAGCGATAGATTAGGTTAAATTCTTTTTTTTTTTTTTTATTTTCATTGTGCTGAAATATTTCATAACATTTTTGCCTTAATAATTATATTGTTGAAAACAACAAATATTTCCTTAAATAAATTGTTTATTTTTTTTTGTATCTCTATCATTTGGAAGGTGGATAACGTAATTGATTAATTTTTTTAATAATAAAAAATTTGTTTTAACACTTTCATGTGAGTCTCGTAGAAAATTGGTGCAACTTTGTAATTAGTTTACAAGTTAATGATGATAAAACGAAGTATTACTTAACGGAAGACCACGAACACATTGTTGGGGTGATACTACTTGTAATTATGTGTTCAGCGTAATTGAAGAAGAAATAAAAGCAATTCGTTGCTGAACTGGACGACAAAGTACCACCATTACAACAGAGTAGACACTGAAATTAGGTTTGTAAACAATTGGAGATTTTAGAAGTGTGTATCATTTATGTTGTTTGAATAGAAATGTATGGACCCGTAGTACTATTATTCCACGAAAAACATGATTGACGTTAGATCTTTAGCTTTCTTTATTTGTTGTAATTCTTCAGAGGGCATTTAATATATACTAAAGATATGCAGTGTTCTCAAATATTATAGTGTTTGAGACTTAGTTTAATAATATATTTACACAATTACGTATCAATTCTTAAATAAATTCAATATTCTGAGTTTATACTTCGTGAACAGAAGCTTACGGCATATAATAGGTGTAAGGTGGTCAGACAGGGTTAGAAATGAAGAACTATGAAGAATGACAAATATGGAGAAGATTGATACTCAGATTCGTCGAAGAAAAACGAACTGGATCGAACATACATTTAATCGTGGAATCCCCAAAGTACTCAAAAAAGAGGACGACCCATAAAAACGTATTGCCGCCCCGTAATCGCTAAAGCTAATGAAGGAGGAAAAGAATGGATAGAAGTGAAAGCTTTGGCAATGAACAGAACGCGATGGCAGCTATTTGTGGGTAGCCTATGCTCCCTCGTCGAACGAGAAACGGCCTCATGATAATGAAGTATTATTAAATTAACGTAATTCTTCTTTATATAATTATTACCAATTTTCTGTCGCATGGATATATCTAGTGAAGGCTAGCTGTTAAGAGCACATATATTAGAAGATCGTTTATTAAATTCCTACCAATATGTTTTAATTCCAATAATAAAAATCAAAATTATATCACCTTTGTAGATAAATTACATTGAAACTGAAAAGTAACATAATTAGCTAGTAGGAGTGGTACTGCTAATGAAAAATTACCAACACGATTAACTAGCAACAGTCCTATTGTTGTTATGAAAGATTTATCTTGGAAAAATCACTGGCTAACGGATAATACTCTGCACTAGCTTCACCTTTCATTAATTGAGTGCCACACGTCAGAGTAATTGTTTTCTATTGATGGTACATCTTTTAGTTCAGTATTATGCAGTCACCCAGCGCCTAGAATAGGATTACTAAATATTTTTCGGCTTGTATATGCAAGAGCCGGGCTAAAAATATGCTGCCGTGTCACTCTAATTAAAATTCGAATTTTAGATACAAATTTGTCAAAGCACGAATGTCCAGTAATGACATTAATGCCTGTATTTAATAGCATAATTAGTTATGATTATTTGTTGTTGAAATGCTTTTTGTTGTTTTTTTTTTTTTTTTTTTTTAGTAGCAGCAGTTTCGCTCATCAACTATGTATCCAGGTCAAGGAATGTAGCCACCGCGATGGGGTTTGTCCATAATTCCTCCACAGCCAATTGTGTGGGTCGTCCAGTGCAGTTAAAAATGTGCCGCGTATCGTGCGGTGACTCGTTACAGTTGGGGCAGGTGTCGGGAGTTTCTTGGTGGATTCTGTGCATGTAGCTGTTTAGCAGCTTGCACCTCCCGGACCTTAAATGCGCCAAAGTGGTTCTTGAGCTCCTTGGGAGCTTGCGTTCTTCGTCTAAAATTGGTGGTGGGGTGGTTCCAAGTACGTAATTTGATTTGTAGTTGGCTATTGTGTTGTTTACTGAATTTGTGTGTATTGTTTTGATGATTGATTTATAAGTGGGTTGGTCTATTGGCTCTCAGAATGGTCGGGTCTACGTCCCAGAGCCACCCGATGTTGGAAAACATCGACCAAGGACCTTTCAATCAGCCCTCGGTTCTTACCGAGTGTTTCACCCATCAACTGCTTTTTGTTGTTCGTCTGTGGTGTTGGAAGCATGAGTGAGGGTATAACAAAACATATTCAATGTGACTCTAAGGAATATGGTACTATTTTGATGTACACATATTAATTAAGTCATAACAAACTGAATTGAATTAAAAAATATACAAAGCTAATATTAAGATACGAGATCATTTAATCAATAGAAATAAAATAAAAATTGTATAAAAAAAATTCAATGTTTGAATGATACGAAATTATTCGATTCTAACTTATTTTAATCGTTTTTCCTAGAAGAATATTAAATATTGATAGATATCACGATATAATGCGTTATCATAATATTGGCACAGCCGAAATTTTTTTTTTTTTATATAATCCCAAAATACCTGTTGAGATAAATTTCGGAAAAAATCTAATAAGATTTTGCAGAAAATTTATGACAAAAGAAATACCATAAATAAATCCAAGACAAAGTAATAATTTAAGAAAATTATATTTATAAAAAAAAACTACTTACGAAATTTTAAAAATTCACTCGAAATTAAACCATTTTGGCGAATCAATAAATACGTCACTTATTAATTAATTAAAACATACCACAATAATAACACGTTTGTTAAGTTGAATTATTTATATCTGTTCAATTAGAACTATTAAATATTGATAGTAGATAGCAAATAAAAATAAAAATGAAAAATTATATTAAATCTTTAAGCAAAATGAAAATGTCAAATATGCCTCGACATGCGGAAGTTGAAATATGAAAACTCAGCTGACATGACATTTCGAAAACTCGAAATTGTAGCTATGTTTACACCGTATGCATATGAAAATTTATTTTTCATACATTGTTATTAATAAATAATAATTATATTATAAACCTAAATTTTAAACACAATGAAGTTTAAATAATTTTTATATAGATATTTGACAATTTTAAATATAACCAACTAAATTATATTCAGTTACTATACTACCAACTCATAATTACGAAAATGTCTGTTAAAAGTTTAATTGTCTATTAAAAGTTTAAACCAATTAGAAACAATAACAGTAAGAAATATTAATAATAATCTACATATTACAGAATTTGGTTGTGAAAACTGTGTTTATATTTTTAACTCGAAAATGGAAAAATTTACGAATTTACTTCTTTTTCTTAAGTGGCGACAGCGCTTAAAGCGTCTTTTCTGAATACTTTGATTGGCATTTTGGCAATGTGTGTTCTAAAATTTACTACAAATGTAAAAATGAATTTACAGTTCAGTGCATGCAGTGTTGCCATTTCATTGAGTTCATTACTAGATCTAGCTTCAGATTTAATTTTTCATTTTGAAATCAGCGAAAAAATTTTTTCTAGATTTGTTTTGAATTTTAGGATAATATTAAATATGAATGTTAATTATATATGAACACTTTGTACATCATTTATTACATATTTGTACATCATTTTTTTTTAATTTTTATAATATCTAAAATCGGTATTTTTAGGAGATTTTTTAAATAATTTTCAGATCTTCTTTTACTGACAATTGGCAACACTGAATGAATGGCGCTGTTCTTCTCTTAACAAATTTCTAGTGTGAAAGTCGCAATTTGAGGTAATTTATTGAAAAAATTAGTGAAACAATTATTTGTTCTTTATCAATTGTAATTATCCATTTAAATGAAAAGCTTCGTTATCGTAAATGCATAAAATTTGACTCATTTTTGTTTGATTAAATACAATAATTTGTGATCAAATTTCCGTTCACCATGCACAATGGTTTCCACACGTGTTTTTTTTTTTACTTTTTGCATTTTATTGCGCATTTCCTATATTTGCACTTAGTTGGCGAAAAAAACACCAATTCCCTTATGTTGAATTATTTTTTGTTAAAATCATTAAACCAATTAGGTATAATAATTAATTGTACTTTTAGCTGAGAAAATGAGCGAACAGGATGTACATGCTGCCGATAATTCGTTGGAACAGTGCACAGATTCCGATGCTGATGAGAAGCGCACCGTCCAATATTTGCTAAACTCGTAATACAGTCATAAAATTTATGTTCATACATTTTTAATAGCTTTTTTTTTGTTAATCTTTTAGGCCGGCATATATGTCTGCAATAATGCGCCGTCAATTATTGCAAGAAATGGTTAAGTCGTTACCAAAGCCGGCACAAGGAAGAATCGCCGCATTGAAAAATATACAACTTAAACATTTGGAATTGGAAGCAAAATTTTTCGAAGAGGTAATTGAAATGAAAATAAAAACTGCAATCATAATTAGGAATATCCAAGGGGATCATTTGTATTAAAACTACAACAATCATAATTTATTTTTTTCCTACTAATTTCCTTACTTATGATAGTCGGTTAAATTGTTTTTGAAGAGGTTAAGAAAAGTCAAGGGAAGATCAAGAATTTAAGAGGACGTCCGAGGAAGTCTGTAAAATTCGAATGGATGATTACCAAGTATTTGGGACATTTTATTTATTTACCAGTTGGTACACCCTCTTTATGTACTTTTGGTTTTCTTTTATTTTAACCATAAAAATAGACTGCGAAGAAATGAGTCTAAAAATAAAACGAAACGATCAAATTATCTAATTAAGACAATTCTGACTATTCAATAGGTTTACCAATTAGAGAAAAAATACCAAACTCTATATCAGCCACTGCATGATCAACGGAAAACCATAATATCCGGTGAATATGAACCAACCGATACGGAAAAAGAGTGGAAAGTCGACGAAGAAGAGGATTTAAGCACCAAAATGCAAGAAGTATCACTGGAAATTCGAAAAAATTTAAAATCTCAATATCCCGATGATATAAAAGGCATTCCGGATTTTTGGTTGACAATATTCCGATGTACCGAATTATTATCAACAATGGTGCAGGAAGTTGATGAGCCGGTACTCAAAAAACTTTTAGACATTAAAATTGTGTATGCCGATATGCCAATGTCATATACGCTTGAGTTTTATTTCGAGCCCAATGAATATTTTACAAATAAAGTGCTGACAAAACAATATTTCCTAAAATCAAAAGTTGATGGTGAACATCCATTCCTCTTTGAAGGACCTGAAATTTATAAATGTACTGGTTGTGTTATCAACTGGAATAAGGGAATGAACCTTACTGTCAAAACAATTCGCAAGAAGCAAAAACATAAGTCACGCGGTGCAGTTAGAACGATCACAAAGCAAGTTCCTGCCGATTCGTTCTTTAATTTTTTCAATCCGCCCCAAGTAGAGGAAGAAGAAAAAGTCGATGTCGATACCCAAAGTGTAAGTTAAATAATTTTTTTACCAATTTGCATTTGTTTTCATTGAATTTCAATTGTTTTTTTTACATAGATTTTGGGAACCGATTTTGAAATTGGTCATTTTTTACGAGCAAGAATAATTCCGAAGGCAGTCCTCTATTATACTGGTGATATTGTCGATGATGAAGAGGACGAATTTGATGTAAATATATATTTTGTTGACATTAAATGTTATAAAATAAAATGATAACTTAAAACAATAAACTTGCAGGAGGAAGAAGAGGAGGAAGAGGAAGATTTCGAAGAAGAAGATTCAGACGAAGAAGCCGAACCTCTGGCCGCTGATAATAAAGCCAACAACAAAAAGAAGGTGAATCCAGCCGAATGTCAACAACAATGAGATTTTTTTTTTAATTTTCGCGTAATTTTTAAATAATTTAATTTTTTTTTTACTGTTAAAAATTATGAGGTTCAAACCAGTGCGATTATTTAGCAATTATACAAAATTTCATGTATGTATTTGAAACGGGGCAATTTTGTCAACGCACATTTTTTTTGTATAGCTACTACATCACACACATTCCTCATCTCGCTTTGTCACAGAAATATTTGTAATTCGTTCGTTTTTTTTATTTCTTTTTTAAAATATAAAATAGCTTGATGCTTGTATGGTAATAACGAACCATTAAAAAGTTATTTTTTTCGTAATTTGATTTAATACAAAAACTTTTTAATAAAAATATTTTTGTTACATACATAATTTATAACAACGTTTATTATAGAATACATATAATCTGTTGGTTTTTTATACCCTCATGAAAGGAAAGCATAGTTTTGGTCGACATCTCAAAATAAAACTTTTAGATTAAGGTAGTAAGTAAGTGAAATTTTGTTACAAAAATGAGGAACGCTACAGCACTATTTAATGTTTAATTGTATATGATTTAAAAAAAAATCGTATTGACGTGAGAAAGATGCTAGATGAGGGAGCGAGAATAGGGGACCCTCCCGATTAACTTATTTCAGTGAAAGAGAGGCGATTAATTTAGCTACTTTGGAGAGAGCTCAAATATGGGGATTTTTGAAAATTATCAATTTGAAAAGGAAAAGAGGGAATAATTAGAGGGACTTCCGCTTATCAACTTCTGTTCTAACATTCTAACAAATTGCATGAATATATCTAAACAGCAGAAACCTGATGGTACCTTTTTTCTTTCATAATAAAGTGGTTCCAAATATTTTCCAGTAAAGTAAATTTGTTTCAAATTAGACGGTCATTTATAAATTTACTGTTAAATTCGCAAAAGTTTAGGGAGGGACATGTGGATTAAAATTATGGTGTGTTAAAGCGAGAATGAACATGACATTGACTCAGTGCTGTCGTTTTACAGTTTAGCAGAGTAGTTTATTTTTCCATAAACGAAGTATCTATAATCAAAATTTTCGGTATGCTCTAAAGTAGCAGCCACTCTATAAAATCTACTATAGTGGTGCGACAACCTGGAGAGTTATTGTTAGTTATGACCACTAAAGCGC
>JANSTT010019615.1:0-11107 GCA_026745375.1 Platyura marginata
ATGTAAGGTAAAGGGTAAAATTGCATATAAAACCTGTTTTGGGCGCCCAATGACAACAGCGTGTGGCATGGCCTATAAAATAATTACATATCGTTTCTTTTTTCTTCCATTGAAATATACCCTCTCTTTATTTACAGCACCACCATAGATAAACACATACATATGATGTACATATGTAGGTTGCATTGAATTAAATTATTTTTCGTTTTTTTCCACTAAATGACAAAATGTTGAAATAATTGTAAATATAACAAAGTTTTTGTTTTTTGTGTTGCATAAAAGGGGGTTATCATTTTTAATCCACCGTTGACCCTTAGGATGGTGAAATTATTCCCCATTTAAAATTAATAGTATTTTTTTTTCTTTTATTATCCCTCACGAATCCTCATCACTAGATTTTTCGAAATCCACCGTTCGATAATCAATTAATTTTGCCATATAAGGTATGCCAAATTTCAAAATTAAAACTTAAAAAATTCATATCTTTCTCTGGTATGTTAATTTGAATCTGAGGCCGGGTGATTGGATTGCACTTAAAGGTAAGAGCTCTTAGAACATGACTATAGAAATGGTGATGATTGAAAAAAAGGAAGTAGTTACTCACATTGTTGCAAAAACACTGCATGAGTGTTAGTACGTAGATAAGCCGTGATTATTTAGTTTAAAGGGGCTGGGCTTACGAAAACCCATCCACGTAAATTTTGAAAATGTAAAACGAATAAATTTCTTACTTCGTTATTATTTACAAAAATGTATTTGGCTTCGTAATGTTATGGCTATAGTGTTATTATTATGTTGTTACGATTTTCATTCTTTTGAAAGCAGAACTACACCATTTAAAAGCATTTATAATTTAAATTATATTTATTATAAAAAAACATTATCGTACATAAGTCTTATTAATAAATAAAATTAAAAAAAAACAAAATCACATTCCTTTAAAAATAATTAATTTTCCATATAATTGACGCCGACTTATTCGTTCATTATAATGATTATTATTGTCATGTGTTCATTTACATTGCTAAATAAGTCAACATTTATGAATTTATTTAATACATTTATTACTATTTTATGATGTACTTTTTTGTTTAATCTAATTTCTTTTTCTGTTTCAATACAAATCCTATAAGTTGAATCCGAAGGGTATTTTAAACAATGTTCTGATTTATATGATATTAAACTATATAGCATTTCATCACCTTCAAGTGCAATTAAACATTCTTCACTGTGTTTGACATATTCAGACAACCTCGACGGATTCAACATATACAAAAATATTTATTTTAACTACACAGAACTCAAAACTCAGATTTATTTATTAATTCAAATATTTATTTGAAAACATTAAATTTTCGTATGCACGCCTATGTATTATTCTGAGCGGAATATATATTTGACAAGAATATACCCGGTGTTTATAATTTATAAATTTGCTATTTTTACTGATTTAGAGCAATGATGGGTGCAACGATTAAAGAGATTTATGATTTTAAGATCAGAAATGATCATGAAAGAATTCTTAGGCTGATAAAGATAGAGTAGATGCAGAAAGTAAACTCTTGGCTGCATCTGCTAAATAAATAGGTTTTCGCGTTTTATTTCTGATTTCTTTTATTTGCATTCTCTGCTCTTATTAAAATTGTTCGTATTTCTATACATTTCTTATATTCCTTATATTTCTTATATTTCTTATATTTCTTAGATTTCTTAGATTTCTTATAATTCGTATATTTCTTATATTTCTTATATTTAGTATAATTCTTGTGTTTCTTATATTTCTTTTTTTCGTGTTGTGGTTCCTTATATTTCTATATAGCCTTATGGAATTCTTTTTATATTTGATTTTTATATTATTATATTGTTTTTTGTTTTTATATATTTTGTTTTTTGGTTATATTTCTACATTTTTATATTACTATATTTTTGCTTAATGCTGAAGATTCTCCAGAACAATGTTCAGAGTATTAGGAAAAATCTGGACTCTTTGGAATTAGAAATCCATAGTCAGAAAATGGATGTTGTCTGTCTTTCGGAGACTTGGCTTGTGCCCGATAGTATTTTCAAGATTAAAAATTTCAACTGCTTTCGCAGGGATAGATCGGATGGGTATGGAGGCGTTTTGAAGGAAAAATCTGTTGGGTGGTTAACTTTAAAACAATTTTTGATATTGTAATTGTAGAGGTTAAATGTGGGAGCAAAAAGTTTTGCATTGTTTCAGCATACATTCCCCCCCCCCCACCTTTGGTGAAGAGGAGAACTTTTAGGAAAGCTATGTTAAGACTTTTTAATTTTCTGTATGCAAGGCAGAATGTTGTTTTCACTGGAGATCTGAATGCTAAGCATCGACTCTGGGGCAATGAGAATAACAATTTGAGGGGGAAAATTATCAGGAATTGTCTTGAACCACTGGGTTTTGGTTGTTTAAATGATGGAAGTCCCACCTATAGGAAAAGTCTCCTTCTGCAATTGACATAGCTTTTACAAATTTCAATGGTACCTTATGGAGCAATAAGGGGGCTCCTTTGGGGAATAGTCATCACACACCAATCATCATCACAGTTGGTAACTGTAGGAGAGTGGTAGTGGTCACGGAAAAAAAGAAATATTTTGCTGCGGGTCTTTTTTAAAAACTAATGTACAGGGTTAATTAGAATTCCTGTTACACTTTTAAATCTGATCGTATTGATATTTTAGAATAATAAATTTAACCGCCACGCAGTTTTTTTAAATTTTTGTTTGATTGCATAATAGTAATTAGTTTTGACTAAACCATTGACGCGATAAGTCGATTTAAATATGGATGCCAAACGCAGCATAATTATTAATTTGCATAAGCAGGGTATAAAACCAGGAGCTATTTTGAAAGATGTTCAAAAATTTGGAATCAATCGTCAATTAGTTTATAGAACCATATCTTGATTCAAGGACACCGGTAGCATCAAGGACAGACGTCGGACTGGAAGAAATCGTAGTGTACGAACGATAAAAAATATAAAAGTTATTCGAGAGCGAATTCGGCGGAATTGTGCTAATTCTTCTACCAAATTGGGGAAAGCTTTGAAAATGAGTCAATCTTCGGCTTATCGAATATTGACTAAAGATATTGGACTAAAAGCTTACAAAAAAAAAAAATTCACGGTATTACAGCCGCTCAAATCAAGAAAAGAGGAGATCGATGCAAATTTCTACTACGCCAGCACGGTGACTCAGAAGTGCTGTTTTCTGATGAAAAGTTATTTATTTTACAAGACGCTCATAACCACCAAAATGACAAAGTATATGGGAAGACGTTCACTGATGTTCCCAAAGAAAAAAAAATATATATCAGAGAGCATATTAGATATCAGGGAGCATCATCAGTCATGGTCTGGGGCGCTGTTTTAAAAACTGGACGTTTGCCGCTCCTATTCATTGATAAAGGTGTTAAAATAAATAAGGAGTATTATTTGGAAGCAGTTTTGAAAAACCATGTGATCCCTGAAACTCAAAAGTTGTATGGAGAGCGAGAGTTTGTATTCCAACAAGACTCTGCACCTGCCCATGCAGCTAAAATCGTTCAGGCATGGTGTCAATCAAATTTTCCTGATTTTATTAACAAAGATCAATGGCCACCATCATCTCCAGATTTAAATCCCTTGGATTATTCGATATGGGGAATAATGCTTCAGAATTTAAGCACCAAAAAAATATACAGTATCGGCCAGTTTAAAAAAGAATTAACAAAGATATGGGACGACATAACTCAAAAAGTACTGCGTGTCGCGTGCGAAAATTGGAATAAGCGACTCCGATCTGTTATTAAGGAAAAAGGCGAAAGAATCGAATTTTAAATTTTTTGCTGATTTTGCACTATTATTGCAACAAAATAAAAAAAAGATTTTTTAAAAATGTTATTTCGTTTTTTTTTTATACTTATTTAGATTTGTAACAGGAATTCTGACTAACCCTGTAGTTGTAAAAATTCAAAACAGATTTGGGGAATGATCAATGCTGTCAGAGGAGTAAAATCGACATCAAGGAAAAATTATATTCTGGGGGACTCAGAAAGAGAGGGTGAATTCCTAGAGCTTATTGCAAAGAATCCTTGCAGAAATGTTATTTCAAGTTTAGATATTCCGCAGGTAGTTGGGTCACCGAGACCAATTACAAAAGAAGAGCTTTCGGAAGTGTTAGCAAGGAAATCGAAGTCGTCGGCTGCTGAAGATGATGGTCTCACACAGGCCCGGTTTGAGCTATTTTTGCGCCCGGTTCAATACTGGTTTTGGTCGCCCCAAATGCTAAACCATTTCCTTTCCACATCCCCCACAGCACATTACATATTTAAAATAGGAGCGCCATATAAAAAACACAATATTTTTGGTTGCTGTGACGTTTTTCTATTGTGTTTGAAGACATAGGTACATTTTATTGTTTTATCTTTTTGAGGTTGTAGGGTAGGTCGATAGATAAATAAATAGTTATTTGATGTTTTATTTTCAATTTATAATAAATAATTAAAGTAAATAGTTGTTATTTGAATCGGAATAATATAAATTTATTTTTTTATATGGCGCCCCTATTTTGAATATGTAATGTAGCGCCCGGTTAAAATGCACCATTTGAACCTATGGTAGATCCGGCCCTGCCTGTTACAATGACTGCTGTAGGGCAGGTTCTCATAGCTCCTCTCATACATATGCATGCAGGCTAATCTTTGCACCTTTTCAAGACTCTTCTTTGCTGTGCTTAGCTGTATTCTGCTTTCCCAAGCCACCGCTCCATTAGTGATGATTGGTCTCACCATCATGGTGTATAGTCCCTTCAAATTTTTCTTTGGCTACGATAACAATATCGTCAGCATATCCTTGGCTTATAATGCTCTGGTTGCTCAGCTTCTCCAGGAGTTCATCTACCACCAGGCTCCATATTAGCGGCGATTGCACGCCGCCTTGTGGGCAGCCTCTGGTGGTGTTTACTCGGATAGTGTTTTGTCCTACCTGAGTTTCTGTTGTTCTGGTGGTAAGCATCTCACACCATCTTGATGTTGTGCCGTCCACTTTCCTCCTTACTAAAGCCTTTTTGATTGCCTCGTGTGAGGTGTTGTCAAATGCCCCTTCGATATCCAGAAACGCACATATGGTCGTTTTTTTTGAGTTCAGGGCTGCTCTTATGTTACTACTACAGCTGATACAGTACGGTTTCTGTCGATCTGCCCGCTCTGTACGCATGCTGATTGTGGTAAAGAGGTAGAATCCCTAACACCTTGTGTAGTTGTCCACTACTTTTTCCATCGTTTTTAACATAAACGATGTCAGACTAATTAGTCTGTAGGACTTAGGGTGCGTGGTGTCTTTTTTCCCCACTTTCTGAATGAAGATCACCTTTGCCCTTCTTCATATCTTCGGTATGTACCCGAGTGCCATGCTACTTTTAAATATTCTTACCAGGACCCTAATTCTGTAAAAATTCAAGAGAACTGGAGAACGAGAGAATATAAGAATGATTTGAAAAACTCTTTCTCCCAAACTCTTAACTCATACAACGACTTTTCACGACTAAATGAAACGTGAGAAAGTTTAACAGATGTTTCTCTTATCTCCTTTCTCTTTTCTCTTATTCAAGAATACAGAATACCATATTTGAGCAAATAAGAGAAAAATGGCCGTTTCTCACGTTTTCACTTTCTCTTATTGCTTACAGAATTAGGGCCCAGGTAAGCTGTTAGCTCCCCTATCGCTTTCTGTAGGAAGGCTGGGATGATTACATCTATCCCTGGTGACTTAAACGGTTGGAAAGAGTTTACTGTCCAGTCTATCCGTTGTTCGGTGCAGATAGTTGCGGCCCTCTTCCAGTCCACTTCCAGTTGGGGGTTACTGTGCTCCTCTGTGTCCTCAGCTTCACTGTTTAGTGTGCTACCTGGAAAGTGGGTTTACGAGAGAAGAAAAGCCTTTTGCTCTTCATTCTCTGTAAAGCTCCCATCCGGTTTTCTTATCGAGACTTCCGTTTCGATCTTGTCCTTTGCCTTTAACTTATGTATTCTGGCCGCCGTCGAAGTATCCGTTATGCCTTCTGCTTCCTTGCTGTTCTTAAGGGGCAACTCCCTTCGTTATTCAATTCTTCTACAGCAAATTCGAGTTCTAGGTGGTGTTTGGCTACTCTTCTTACCTCAGTTTGCTCAAGGTTGCTTTTCAAATTGGTGTTAAACATTTCCCAGTTTGTGTTTTTTGGGTTCCTCGAGGAGGTATTCTCCTCTTGGATACCTTCTAGATCTTGGTGTCCAACCTCTTTGCTTCTCTGGGCCACATTGGATAAAGATGAATTTTTTTGGGCCGCACAAAATATAAAATATTTTATCTGTCCGATAAACTTACATTCTATAAACTTTTTTACCATTAAATAAATCTTAGCTGGAGTATTTCATTTCAAAATATAATTGATTGTTTGTCTTTGTCTTCCAGTTTACTAAAACAACCATACCTTGAGAAATTCATAACTCAACTAATAATACTAAATAAGATACATATATCGTCATTTTTCAGTGTACAGGCATGCAAACATTTATAACAGTTATTCTGGTCTATTGATATTTTTTTCACTCCGCGCTCGTTTGTTGGGCTGCATTGCTTTGGGCCGCGGATTGGACACCCATGTTCTAGATCAAACAGTATAATCCTGTGATCTGACACGGAGGGCTCATTTGAAACTCCATTTTTTTAGACTTTTCATAACGTTCTGATGTCTAATACTTCTTCCCTGACTCTCGTAACAAAGGTGGGTGTTGTCCCCACATTTCCTATCTTCAGATTTTCTTTTATTAAATACTCTAAAAGGTACTCACCCGTATCCGTGTTGCCTCATATCTCGTGTGCATTTGTGTCACATCCGATGATTAGTGGCATTTTCTTCTTTCTGCAGTGCTCTACGAGTCCCCGTAGTTCCACGGGTAGTATTTGACTGCCGTCTCCGGCGAAGTGTGCAGTGGCTGTCACTACTTCCCGGTATGTCGCCACGATTTTTATGAGGGTTTGAATAGGCACCAGATCCCGCGTCATGTACTCTGAAAGACTAATATATTTAATATCTTTATGTATAAGGGTGCAGGTCTTGGGAAGATCCTACCTTGTTTTTACAGAACAGATCTCAGATCAGCCTGGATGAGTGCTGTGCCCAGTTGTTGTTTTTTTAACATCCTGGCCACCACCGCTGATGGTGGTTTGGCGTAATGGATGTTCACTTGGGCAATTCGGATTGTGTCATCCTCGCCTCACCGATTATTGGGAGGGAGGGGCATATGCCCCCTTCACCTCCCATTCCTTCTCTGATTCAGGCTTGAGAGCCATCTCTCCGTCTGTTACTCCATCCAGGCTGACGTCTGAGATGCCTAGCTCCATCTCATCTACTCCACCTACTACGGGAAGAGGTTGGTCCTTCCCTGTGGCAAGTGGCGGTCTTACTTCTGTGATTGCAGGAGGCGGTGGTATCCCCTTGATTCTCGCAATTTCAGAGGGACGTGGTATCCCCTCGACTCCCTCTACTACCGGGGGAGGTTAGCTCCTTTCGCCTTTTCCACTTCTGTGGCTACATGGGCTTCACGTTGCCCATTCACAGACTCTTCCGAAGCGGTAGCTTAGAGAGTGTTCCTGACTCACAATTACATCGATACCAATTGTGAGGACAATGCATTGGCCTTCCACACGTTGGTTGAGGATCTTCCACTCCTTCGTGTTGAGACCCTCATTCTGGGCCTCTATGAGCGCCAGCGCTTTTTCCGGTTCATTACCCGCAGTTCTTGGGAAGTAAATGGTTATGACATGTGGTTTGGAGATGTCTTTTCTCGCAGTCGATCAGAAGCATACCCGGTCTGAAGTGTATTCCCTCAAACTTCGGCTTCACTTGCCAACCGTGGGATACTTCATCCACGATGATTTCCTCGTGTCGTTAAGTCCTCTGCACTGAGGGTGGCCTCGGGGTATCCCTTTAGCAGTACTGCGAATCTTGTCTGCTTAATTGCTGGTGGCTGCGCCGTTTTATTCGGGCTGAAGTATACTTCTTCTACCCTTGGTTTCTTCTTTTCCGCTTTGTACTGAGGGGTGGTGGATCCCCTTCCTTTTTTCTGCAGGATTTCTTTTTGGGTGGTCGCTTCCCTAGTGTTTTTCTTTTCCTCCTTGCACCATCTGGTTTGCACCTTTCAACCAGGTAACGGAGGTACTACCTCACTCCAGTTCTACTGAGGCCTCGTACCAGGCTTCTCTCTTCGATCGTTACGGAGGGGATTCTCCATTTGATCGGGAGGTTCCGTTGCGGTGATGTCCCGCTGGTTTTTAATTCATTATATATTATTCATTTATATATTTTCGGCATATAGTTCTCACGATTAGCTACGGAAATCAACAGGTCCGCCACGTCAGAGCCCCGCATCACGTGGTAAGGCACAGTTACTCTCCGAGGTGGGCTGGTATTGGAGAGGCTTCGTATGCGACAGCCTAGTTTTTCCCCGGCTGCCAACTTATCCTTTGGCACGGGTCGCTTTACACCGTGGGTTAGGGGTTTGGAAGGTCTCGGTTCGTTACTCCCTATTGGTATGTCTGGGCCGTGTTGCTCCCGTCCCCATTTAAGCCAATGCGTCCTTGCAACTTAAGCCCTTGCACCACGACAAGGTGACCTCCACGCAATGGGTCTCTATAGGGACCATTTATAATCAAAATTTTGAAAAATCGAAAAATATATAAAAATATAAAAATTTGTACGACCTAGTGTTATGGTGCTGCAATCAATTTTGTTGAATTTCTAGGGTTTTTAATCATTTACTCGAAAAGTATTTAGATTACGGAAAAAACGAATGTGACGAAAATGATAGAGAATAAAAAAATAAAGATTGCGCTGCAATCAATTTTATGTCATTTCTAGGGTTTGTATTCAATTTACCCATTTATATTTATTGTACAGACAAAATAGACGCCGACAAAGTTGTAAATAATAAATAAGTACTCATGCGGGTATATTATAATCGGCGTAGCCAATTTTTCCTTCTTTACTGTTTTTTTTAATTTTTATTAATAAGCGTCAATTTTTTGAAATATGTATATTCATATTCAGTGTACATAATATTTATCTAAATATATAAATCTCTTCTATTGATTTTCTTGAGGATTAGATTGAACAGATTAATGGTAACTAATATATGTATAAAGAAGGGTCGTAGATAACCTTTTTTGAAATAAGTCTCATGACCCAGTAAATTTATATTTGGTTGAATGGATGTAAAAGAAAATTTTATGCATATAAATATGTATATAACAACCAGTAAAAAAGGAATAATTGGCTAGGCCGATTATAATATACCCGTTTGAGTACTTGTTTATTATTTACGGACAAAGTGTGTTAAAATATATATTTTTTCTCTACAACGAATACACAGGTATCCCTCCTACAACACGGTATCGTACAACACGGTTTCCCGCTGGCACGATAATTTAATTGCTGACACCCTCTTATAACACTATGTATGTAGTACATCAGTGATGGGCACATTTGATTTTCTCCATAAGAAAATGTACTGCGCTTACACTTCTAGGCCAATCATTAAAAATACATAGAACAAACTGATTCTACGTCTATATAGATTTTCGGCTTGAATCGACTTGTGAAAATTATGTCGATGGTTAAATTCATAAATGTGTTAAGTGCCAAATATGTAATTTTACAGTAAATTTTGTATTTCAAAAGTTTCAAAGTCCGTAAATAAGAAGATCGCAATCTTAACAGCGTCTTGAGCCACTATTATTGGTTACTTTCTTCAAAAACTGCACACCAGGCAGGTAACATGTTGAAGGCTTGGAAGCATTTAACTCAATTTCATCCACAAGTGCGCTTAATACGCCTTGTCCTTGTTCGATTCACTTCAAAAACAACAGAGATCTAACTCTAGTTCTACAATAAAAACTGCCAAAATTTCAGCTTTCTAGTTTCAGCCGTTTACCTGGAATCTGATCACGGACGGACATATTTTGACTAAGAATTTCATGTTAAAAAATTTTTCTACGATGAATATTAAGGGGCGTTATAAATTGCATACCAAGATTAGGTTAGGGTGGTGGTGCTTATTGCACCCAGCAGAGACCACTTTTTTCATGTCCATAGCTCTTCCATGTTTACTGTAACTCTGTTAACATTTTATCTCAATTGACATTTGACTTTTTATACGGCCTCAGATTCACATCAACAAACCAGAGAAAAACACATCATGTTTTACTCCCCTAGTCGGTCTTGAACCCGGGACTTCTTACTCCAAAGGCAACCACTCGTTCAACTGAGCCATTTGGTCGGTAACTGCATACCAAAGTTAATGTTATATAGTTTTTTGAATTTATTATTTTTCCTATATTTTGAAAGGAATTAAAAAAAAACTTGATAGGACATTTTCAACCAAAATTAAATCAAATTCATATTATATTGATCCGTTTTCGCGAAGCTCCTAAAGAGCAGAGGCCTATAGGTTACAGCTTACCGTGCTTTTAGGTTTTTTCGGCACTGGATGTTCGTCATCGTTCGTTCATGTCAAAGTTGAATACATCTATCTCTTTCGTTCTTCCACAATGTTGTTTTTTTAATTTCATAACCATAACCATAATCATTGTTTATGTTTACTGTAGGAATTTTCAAAATTAAATTATTTTTCGTATATCGAAAATATAAAATTGTAGAGGATCAGAAAGAGAAAGATTTCATATTTACAAAAAATAATATAGTTTAGATGAGACTTATAGGACCCTTCATACTAAATTACTTTAAAATGGTAATTTTTTCTCCTTTCCTTCCCCATTCTCATACAAAATTGACACCACCCTGGGAAAGGTACCAATAATATAGCGTTTTGTGCAAGTGCACAGGGGTCCTCTAGTATGTCTATCATCACTAAATATACAAATTTATTTAAAACAAAAAAAATAATTTGAATTGAACTTTCAAATAAGTTAATTAATCATAACATTTTTCCAGTGTAGACCATTGCCTCTGTATTTGTTAATTTAAATTTTTCGTGTTCGTGTTCAGCAGACAAATTCTGGTCGCAATTTACGTAATCTGACGTTTACGGCTACGATAGAACCGCACAAAATAACGCGAA
>JANSTT010019616.1:0-11105 GCA_026745375.1 Platyura marginata
AAGTCGGTGATCACTATAACTCGAGAACGGCTTAACCGATCGGCTGCAAATTTATCTCAATTATGCTTTCCATAGTTGCCCTCCGGTTGAACGAAGGATTTTTTTTTTGGGCAATAACTTTTTTTTATAGTCGAAAAAATTAGTGAAATTTGGGTAAAAAAAATATTTTTGATTTCAACGTCCGCCATTTTGGAAAAAATGGAAATTTTCAAAATCCTTCGTTCACACGGAGCATTGTATCATTATCTAAAGATCCCCCTCTATTTTATTGGTTTCAGATGATCCACAGCAGCGCGAGAGTGATCACGGCAAACAGTGTTTTTTGCTTCGCATCGGCGTATTTTCCAATATTTTTCTTTGAAAAAATTATAATATTTTCTTCAAATATATAACTTTAATATAGACAAACCGTAGTTATGAATTATTTCATCCTCTTGCCAAAAAAAATTCAAGAAAAAGGCCTTTTTTTTGGAGGTCCAACTAGGTCTCCCCCCTTAAGGTTTCTGAAGACTCAAGTTTTCTGGACTAAAATCAAGATTTTCAATTTGTTCAGCAATTTTTTCTTTTTAATGGTTTTAATATAGATTTTCTATTAAAATTTCAAACACTCTTACTCGGCGAGTATTAAAGTCGAGCTCCGAGTTCGAGTAATTGTCCAAACACTCGGCAAGTTGAGTCAAGTCCAGAAACTCTAATTTGAGTGAAATTTTAGAAATTTTGAGGAACAATTATAATTGTTAAAAAGGAGTGACATACATATGTTATCGAATGGCTGAATTAGTTGGACATTATATTTTAACCCTAATCCAACAAGGCTATTTTGTGCCAGTAATTTAAATTTTTATTAAATTTAAAAGTATGTGGCAGTTTGTTCACTTGGTTTATTAGTTTATTATTTATTATTTCTTGTTGTTGTAAGGAATCAAGTATTCATATTTATAAACACTTGGTTCCTTAAAAGTTTCGGTAAATCAAGTTAACTGTCTTTTAATATTATTTTTAGTATGTTATGATTTTTAATCAGTTGTTCTAGATCCTTTGGACTTTAAGCACGATAACGAAATAAATATTAATAATCAGTTTTTTCAATCAAAAATTTTTAATTTGAAATAATTATGTTTAATTAAAATAGTGTTTGTTAATTAAAATTATTTTTATTAAAATAAAAGTGAAAAAGTTAAATAAATAAAAGAGTTTTAATTTAAAGAAGAAGCTTCTTTAATTAATATAATTAGAAGTCTCTTCAGAGATAATTGTCAAAGGAAGACATTGCCAAGCTTGTATATTTTGGAGCAACAAAAAAGATACTGATAAGTATGAGGAATGGTACGAACAACACGAAGAAGGGTGCTCAATAAACCATTCCGGCTCCGCTGGTAAAATGGAGGTCGATAGTATGAAAGATACGTTTTTAAGATTGGAGGAAAAATTCCATGTTAAATATGGTAATTATATTGGAGATGGCGATTCGACAACATACAAGGCCATTTGTGGAAGGATTGGGACGTGCTCGTTATTGTATTTTAACTTATCTGTTTTTCCTGCTAACTTCCTTTTCTTCATTCTGTTTCCTTGTGCATATATGTATGTATGTTCCTTATAGCATGTTCCTTCTTGTAAGTTCCTTGTATCAAAGTTGTCGAATCCCAGTTGATTTCATTAGTGTCTACATTCGATTCATCAATGTTGTATTAAGTTGTTCTTGCTCCATGTTTGTTGCAATGTTAGTTTTTATGTCAGATATTCGAACTAAATGGTAGTGACCATGCCGGTCGTTGAAACAGAACTTATTTCTCGGCTTCGATCTAGTCCACTTAAACATTAAATCATTATTAATTAACAATATTAAACTATAATTACTAAAAGTTTTTTTTAAGGTAAGGCTATTATATAACTATAACAAATCTTATCAACTTACTCCAAACACTATAGAAACAAAAACCAGTAACCAGAGCACAATAACAATAAAAACATTAAAACAAAACAGTGAAACGGAAAATAAATAATAAATAAGACCGAATAAAAGTACGCGAAATGGCACAACTAATAAAAACACTTCCACAAAAAAAAATAATAAAAAAATAAAAAACTTACGACGGACCACTCCAATACGATATGCTGCCAGGTGAAGAGGTACTGCTCTCGGGACACTACCGAGGCCGCCTCTTCCAAACACCGGCACTGCCAAAAGTGAATAAAGGCAGTATCAATTAGAAGCTAAAAAAAAAAACAAAAATATTATAACAAACTAAAAAAAAAAAAATAAATAATATACCTCAAACCGGATCAAACCTTCCGTGACCCGGCCAAGAGTCACCTCTCCCGAGACTCCGGACATCTCAAACGCAGCGCAAAAAATTAGAAAAGAAGATGTCACTGCCAATGCCAAACAATAAGTCCCAAAGAAAATAAATCACAATAAGAAAACATCCCATTTTGGACAAGATCAGCAAAAAACCCTCAGACAAACAACAAAAAGAAAATTACATAGAATTAAGATAAAGAAACAATGTGAACACAGAATTAATTACCATAACATATGTAGTAGATAAGTTATTTAATAAACACTGAACAATAACTTTCCACTAACGGTCATTTGATCCAACAACAAAAAATTAGATTCATTTGACAAACTATATATTTTTTTTCTTAATTGGAGGGTGCCTACTGTCAACAACAATTAGGCCGACTAAAGGCCCATTGTGTCCCTATTTAAGAACGGCGGGTTTTGGTTTAGGGGTGGGGGAGGGTGGTATCAGACAATCATTTATGGATTCAAACTATAACAACAATACTAATATGCATTATTAAATAAATATAAATTTTTAAACCTGTTATGATAAATTAATTTATTAATGACTTTGAAATATTCATTTATTACCATCTTCCTTGCACATCGACTATCTGTCAGTGGCGAGAGAGGCCGCCCACCCGCTCATGTCCCTGACCTAGTCGGTCAACAGATGTGAGGTCGTCTCTCGTCAACAGACGTCAGGTCGCCGGACCTAGCCGTTACAAACCTTTAATTTTCGTACCTTCGGTGAACCAAAGTATATGTTGTTCAATAGTTCATTCGAAAGAGTATACTTCAAATATTATACAACAAAGGAGAAATAGGAAATCGGTATGTGTATTCAGTAGTGTAATAATGTGGACACAATAACACCACGATACAGCGGGTATTGAACAACTTATTATTTTGGAAATTATAGACTTTGTTGCAGTGTAGTGGTGTACGTTGTGGAATTTCTGGATTTCTGCTGATCGTTGCTGATTTTTAATTGCTATGTGAAGTTCTTTGAGATTATATTCAAATTGTTCTTTAATCTCAGTGTTGTTTTCGTTGTCAAATTTATCCAAATACCATGTCGTTAAATTCACTGATGGAATTGGCATACGGTAATCGCGATTATTGGTGAATAGTGTCGACGTTATCAACTGTTCTCCGTTTATCTTGACATGATTCGTTTTGATGCTGCATTTGCTCCGAACAGTCAGGATTCCCTCGCCGGCCAAAGTAAACGTGGCAGGGTACCCATCACATATTGAATTGATCAAGTAGTGTGCCCACTCCAAACAGAAAAAAAGCGCAAACCGTGTTGTAGGTGCCTACGGCACCCCATACATTTTGTATGGAAACAAGCAATTTTTACCGTTTTTTGGGTTTTCTCCACAATTTTTTTTTATGAAAATAAAGGAGAAACGATTTGAAATACATTTTAACGTGTTCTTCATACTGTTTTCTACTGTAACATGTCGCCACATGTCTGTGAAATTGCTGTTCATTCAAAATCAATAGTATTAATTAACAATTGAATTATTATTCAATATTTTTATTATTAAAATTCAACATTATTATTATTAAATATCAAATATAAAAGATAACATTGAAATTTTACTTTCTTTCCCATACAAAACATATGGGGTGCCACAGGCACCTCAAACACGATATGTAACATTTTTTGGCCAACACGGACTGAAGGTTAAATAAATAATGTTTATCTGAAAAAGTTTTTTATTAGTGGCCCGCCGTTATTTTGAAATTCCTAATGTAGCCCTTCAGCTAAAAAGTTTGTCCAGACCTGAGTTTAGACCATACCTCTTATCCTCGTCATCAACCTCACCGACAACATCGAGGAGCATGGAATTTTGTCCAAATATTTCAGGCGGACCATTTAACAAAAATCACAATCGAATTGCAGTTAATGTTCTCGAAAACAAATTAATACGTCCATCACTTGTTATAATTAAGAAGCTTCAACAAAACGCAACTTTTCTATTCATCCAACTTCAACATTATTACCGCATAACTCATCTTTATCATCTAGAATTGCTAGAAGTCAATCAAAATATAATCAAGAAAATCAGTCTTCAATGCCAATAGAAGTTTTAATATCGCTAAACAAAGATGTTCAAAGCGGAAATTTTGATTTATATGATTCACCTAAACAACTATTGAGTGACACATAATTTTCTTAAATTACAACTTATTCAGGGCTATTTCCGTAAATTGTTGTTAAATTTAACGTCATGATGTTAAGGCAAAAACGCGCACAGCAATTTAAGAACGTGTCTTTAGTTAACATTAAATTGGTATTCCGGTAATCGTACCAGGCGTTGCGATGCGTTGTTATGTTATGTGGAATGTAAATTTAAATAAAATGTCAGTGTAATAATTGTCGACATGGGCGAAAATTCAACGGTAAGTTAAAATATAATTGTTTATTTATTAAATTTTGTGTTTATTTAATAAATAGAGGAAGCGCGAGGCAAAAACAAGCATTAGCAATATATGTCGATGTCCTTGCCAGCAACAAGAAGGCGCGAGCCAATGAGTTTTATTCTAAAGAGGAGCAATTGGAGTTTTGGATTGAACTCATTGGCAAGCCTAATGCTTGTGGTATAGGCCCCAAGTTTAGCGTCGACAAATGGAAAACTGTTAGTGTATTTATTCCTATTTTGTGAGTAATCATTTTTTCATCAATTTTAGCGATTACGAAGCTGGAAAAATAATGGACGACAACGTGCTAGGAGTGTTGTTGTATATTCAAGAAGGACAGAGGGGGGGCGGTTCCCCATCAAAATAGGTTGACATAGTTGGAAGAGAGGGCTGTGGCAATATGATGGCGAATCACAATTAGCGGCACAAGCCAATGCAACTTTATTGCTGGGATCCCTAATGTAAGAAATAGTCTTCTTTTTAATACTTTTTTTTTCAAATAACAAAAAGTGAATGTTGTCTAGTGATGAAAGGAATTTAATTAATTTAAAAAAATTATGCTTTAATTTTACA
Source organism: Platyura marginata (assembly GCA_026745375.1). Taxonomy (NCBI): domain Eukaryota; kingdom Metazoa; phylum Arthropoda; class Insecta; order Diptera; family Keroplatidae; genus Platyura; species Platyura marginata. The sequence continues at coordinate 5,294 of JANSTT010019616.1, forward strand.
TTTAATATTCTTAGACTTATTAATTTAATAAATTTTTTATGGGATAGCGATGATGATAACGATGAACTGGAACAAACAACAACAGAACCATCAACTTCTGCAACAGTGCAAGCAGTCGATTCAGAAATTTCTGAATAGACAACAGAACAATTAACTTCAAGAGGACGTGCGGCACGACCAAATGTGCAACAACCGTAATTTGCCGACAATGTAATTTAATTAAGCTATAATTTTATTAATTTTTTCAATTAAAATAATTAAAAACAATCGTTTTCTTTCCATTTCAGTGCCACAATTATTAAAATAATCTTCAGAACTCCTGAAGATTTACGAAGAGGGCATCAACGATAGAGAAAGGCTATCTTGATTTTAATTGCAGACGAACTAAAAACTAGAAATTAAATTGAGAAGGAAAGATTGGTTCTCGACAGAGAAATCTTTAAATTTAAGAAAAAAAAATAGTAAACTAGACACAAGTCACCTAAGGCGGACCAAATGGAAGCAAAAATGGATTTGTTTTTATTTATTTGATATAAAAAAATATATTGACAAATTGAAATATGTTTGAAACAATAAAATGTTTGTTAAAATTTTTAATTAGTATTTATATACAATCATCGAATGCGATTAGCATCATTAGCAAAATTGCCTAAAATAAAATAAAAACAAAATATGATAGATAAAAGATAATAGATAACTACTACCTCCTGAAACTGTTTCTTGATCATTTTCGATAAATGCATTTTCAACCAGAGGTATTAAATTCATCTTGATTAGTGAGCAGTTGATTCTCTATTCTAAAGTTGTGCAATGTTATACACGCATTAGTATGAAAGCAGCAATAGCTGGATCTATGTCCTAGAAGGCATCGCCACACAGATTTAATTACACCATTTAATCTTTCAATTACATTTCTTGTTTTTCTGTGATGTTTATTATATACTTCCACTTTAATATTATTTTCACCTAGAACTGGCGTAAAAAGCCAAGGCTAAAGCGGATAGCCAGAATCTCCTAATAGATGTGTAGCATGATCACCATTTAAATAATTATTATTCAAAATTTCGCGTAATGGCGAAACCTGCCATAGGGCCAAATCATGCACTAATCCGGGAAACCTAGCATCCGCACCTATTATCTTGAGATTAGCTGTACATATCTAAAATGATTTGAATTTCTGTTAATAATTTAAGTTTAGACCCGTATGGTAATATTTCTACAGAATTCGACCAAACAAAAAAGAATATATGGGGTAAAATATAGAATTTGAAAAACAAAAATTGTAATATATGTATTACATTGATGGAATAATCTGACCTATCAATGTATAGATGCGGAAGATGTTCTGGATCGCTTTTCTTTGGTCTGATATGTGCGTATAATGTGTTTCACCAATAGCATCCATCACACCTGATATGTGAAATTCATTGTAAAATCTAAATGTTTATACATATGTGCATTGAGATTTTGTTTTATAATACAGTATTTATATATTTACTTTAACTTTTCCGTTATTATTTCATCCTGTGTGCTAGGGAATTTGATATATTTTGCTTCCGTACTACATATATATGAAATATAAAAAGGAAGCCTTGGTTTCATGTGGAAAATTTGAAAATTTTTTTCGCGTTTTTTTTTTATTTTCTCAACGAATTGGAAGCTGTGTAACAAAAAAATGCAATAAAAATTTTGGTCACTGGGATCGCTTGCTCGCTCGTTAGCACGATAACTCAAAAACGCGTTGAGCTATAAGCTTCAAATTTGTTATGATTGGTTATTTCATATATAAAACGGAAGCAAAATTTAGGCTGTGTTACACACTTTGTTATTGCGTATTCGTATTACGAAAAATAGATGTTTATATGAAAAACAATATGTCTGCGAGTGGTTTTCATTAAATTGAGTGGCATTTGGCGACCTATGTCTTAGAGTAAGATCCCTATTGTTTTTGGAGCAAGTTGGACAAACAATAAGGGAGGCTGTGGAAGAGTGTTCACTTAATTTTGATATAAACCATTCATTTACTCAAAAGATAATCGAAAAGTAGAAAAAATGAACATAACAATTATAGAGAATACAAAAATAAAGATTTTATAATAAATAAGTTGTACGACCTAGCGTTATGCCACTGCAATCAATTTTATTGAATTTTTAGGGTTTTTAATCATTTACTAGAAAAGTATTTAGATTACAGAAAAAATGAATATGACGAAATTGATAGAGAATAAAAAATTAAGATTTCATTCATAGACTAAAAAGTTTCACGAAATACCGTTATAGCGCTACTATCAATTTTATGTCATTTCTAGAGTTTTTATTCATTTGTATTCAATTTGTAAGGTCGGTTTCTGAGGATGCCTCCGTTGGGTAGTGGACGATATCGCCGAGCCGTACTTATTACGTCAATTTTATTTACCCACTGTCATTTTTTTATTTCTTTTTAAGTTGTCACATTTTTTTTTATTTTTAATGTCAAAAAGTTTTTTTTTACTTTCACTCTTGGGAAATTGTCTGCCAATTTTTTTTTATTTTTATTTTTAACATCTGGCAATTTCTTTCTCGTCCAATAAGGGAACGGCATGTCGGTATTGTCCACTATACCACGTGAAAGTTTACATCCGGTAGGGAAGACGGCCATTGCGAGTTACAAGTGATTAAGTAGTGGACTACATTTAAAGTAGAATTTTTTTTGGTATTTGCTTTTTTTCTCTCCCCTGGTTTTTTTTAATTTAAAGTTTTTTTTTAAAAAAAAAAAAAATTAAGTTCAGTGGTTTTTTTTGGTTTCCGTAAGGTTTTTTTTTTGTTTTGTTATAATTGCGGAATTAATTTTTATTCCTCCTAAGGGACAAAAAAAAAAGAGAAAAAAAATATCTATTTCTTCCAATCGTGCAACGTGGTTAGTGACGTCATTGAGAAAAAAAAGGAAAATCTTTTTTTGTTTGTGCATTAAATAAAAACTAAAATTGTTATTAATATTTTAGAATTACACGCCACGGCAACGGATTAATTGGCTACTCTTTTGTTTGGCCTGTATTTTTTTTTTACTTGTGGTTTGTGTCGAGGCGATTTGGCCCGCCCTACATCAGCAAGTTTATATTGCAAATTTTGGTTTTGTTTTGCGTTGGTTTGTGTCGAGGCGATTTGGCCCGCCTGACACCAACGATTTCTTTTTACAATTCTTAGTCTTGCGTTCGTTTTTTCTTTGGCCTTTTATACTTTTTTTCTTTGAAATTTTCCGGCCAAAAGATTGGCTCAGCGACCAAAATATTTGGGATTGAATTTTGTGGAGGCAGAAACGCCTTCGTGTCGACGCCCAACCGGGCTTGTTTATCTAATTGTTTGTTGTGTTGTTTTGTTGTGTACCGGCTCCTGTGCCGACTTACGTGTTTTATAATTTTCATAAATTTTTTTTTTTTGGGCATCTCTCCTTATTTTCAGTTCAATTTTTTTTTTAATTTTTTTTATATTTTTTCTCTTCTTTCCTGTTCGATAGTAAACCGAGGTACCGAGGTTTCCGTTACTTTAAAAATAATTATTTTTTTTTCTGATTTTTTTTAAAAAAAAGGATTTTTTTTGTTATTAGAAGAGAAGGAGAAAAGAAATTAAATTAATTTTTTTTTTGTTAAATTAATTGAAATATATTCGATTACTATTTTTATTAGAGTACGTGAGATGGAGTAGATCTCCAATAACGAAGGGCTGATCTCGCCATGGTGCGGTTGGGGACGCGACCACAGCTAGGGTGAAGCGTCCTCCCGCCTATTCACTGCCACCCACCCATCCTATTCCCATCTTCCTTGCACATTGACTATCTGTCAGTGGCGAGAGAGGCCAAAACCCCACCCGCTCATGTCCCTGACCTAGTCGGTCACAAGATGTGCGGTCTTCTCTCTTCAACGGCGGTCAGGTCGCAAGACTTGGCCGTTACAGATATGGCGCCCAACTAAATGGCCATTTTACACAAATGATCATGAGCGGCCGTAATTTCACGCAATTGGCATTACGACCGTCTCTTCTGTGTAATAAATTCCTTTCTAAATTCCTCCCAATATCTCCATTTCCTTGTGGCGGTGGATTGGTGGAATGACGCTCCAAAATTTTCATGTTGTAACTCTCGCTCTCCACATCCAGTGTCCGATCGACGGTGATTGTTGGTTGTCCGGCACACCACTCGAACACATACATGGAGGCTCGGGGTGTTCCTTGATTGGTTGACTTTGGAGGTTGGACCAGCTCCACCCACAACCCCAGCAACAGTTTTCTTTGCTCTTGCGTTGCAAGATAGCTTTTAAGTAACCGAATTTTTTTTTATATATTTACTAGTCTTTTGTATATGAAATACCAGGCTTGTGTACATACGCACCACTTGTAGTTTAAGGTTCGCGAACTGACACGCCACTCACATTTATAGTTATTTAAGTTTACTTTGCTTTTAATTCAAATTCAAGCCAATCGGATGTTTTCAATTATATTTATTGTACAGACAAAATAGACACAGACAAAGTTGTAGTAGAAACATCTCCTTTACAAAAATTTCGAAATATGCAACCAAACTCCTTTGAGGATATCCCAAATTCATTCTTGTCTGCGATATTTGATCCCAGCAAGAGGCTCGACCTAATAATGCCTTCTCAAAGTTCTTTAGACACTTTAAGTAGCATTAGCGCACTTTACATTTATACGAATCCCTCACCTATGGGCTATGGAACACCAAAGGTGGCAAAGTCAATTTTGAGAGCAAAGGATAGTAACAAAAAGGAAAGAAATAAGACTATAAGAATAGGAAGGTTTGAGATAGATCATCCTGTTTGGGAAAATGATGGAAATTTTCCATTTAGAGAAATTACTTTTAACTGGCATCCTAGAGAAGTCCATAGAATGGCCAAGAAATTCCTGGTAGAAAATTTTGAAGCCATTAGAACCACAGCCATGAGAACCATTGAAGATGCTTTGACTACCAACTCAGATACTCTCATTAAGGGGAAGCAAACATGGGATCCATTAATAGAAAGGAGTGTTCCTAGTGCACAAGCATACATCTGTTTTTCTGAATGGATGACAGCTAATGGACAGCCCCAAAACCATACTGTGATGGAATTCATCAAATATTTCTTTTCCTGTATGAAAGAAACAAGAGTACAAACCCAATTAGTGTAAATAAAATTCACAAAAAGCCCTTCTATTGTGGATGAACAGCAGATTACTAAGTCAAAACGAGAACAAAAATTAAAAAGGAGAGAAGAGGTTTTCTATCATGTATTGGGATTGGCAAGATCTTTCTGTGCTAATAAGTGGAATGAATATTTGTCAGCTTCGGGATTTGGAATGATGATGAAAACCTTTTTTAGTGACAAAATAAGAGAGGAATTAAAATTGGAACCCCTATTGAACGTTTAATCGGAACAATCAGCATGGCGGCAAATTTCATTTTGTCAATAAAAAGGATAACATTAGGGCCATGATTACAAGGACATTTTGACAATATTCATGGTCAGATGGAATATGATTTGGAGACAAGGTTCATTCAAAAAAGCAGGGAATGGATTGAAAGAATAATTCCACTCAGAGAAGGGAACAATTATATGTATAATGGCATCAAGTGGAATGTTAATGGGGATGTTTAACGCAGGATCTAATACTTATGGACTTTTGAGTGTAGGTCATAGATTGCCAGATGGAACAGGAATTTATACATTGATCTAGTGATGATTCCATGACTCTTTATTATACCCGTGTGATGTTAATCAAAGGGTATTATAACTTTGGTACGGAGTTTGTAACGCCCCTTAATACTCATCGTAGAAAAAAAATT
>JANSTT010019617.1:0-11104 GCA_026745375.1 Platyura marginata
TACATTTTAGAAGGGAAGAAATCCACCAATCAGAGATTGGTTTAATTAAAATAAAATAGGAAAATAATATAATGAGGAAAGAAAATTTAAAAATTAAAAGAAGAACTGTTTTGAAATTTGAATTAGTCGGTCGCAAGGGGAACTGGCCTGAACTTTGAATTGGTCGGTCGTGTTAAAGAATTAGTTTGAAATTTGAGATAGTCGGTCGCGAGAAGAACTCGTGGGTAATTGGAGATAGTCGGTCGAAAAGAGAACTTGTTTGAAATTTGATTTGGTCGGGACGCATAGAAAGAAAATAAATATATTGTTTGAAGTTTGTGCATAATTAGTTTATAAGAAATATCCGTGTGTTTTATCTGGTAAATTTAATTAATAATAATTATAAAAAATTAAATCAGTGGATTTAAATAAGTGTATTACAGAATAATAAATAAAACCAGAATTATATTAGGAAAGAAAATAGTGTTTTATTTTGAAGTGTAGGTGATTCATCAGAGAGCCCAAAGAATTCGTTCCCCAAAACGAATTCCAACAGCAGCAGAGATTTGGTGGTGGCGGAATTCAACAATTCGTTGTAGAAGGGTACTTCTTCATTCAAAACAATCGTTAAATTAAAATTTGTACCTGAAAAACGAAGTTTTTTTATATTTAGAGACTTGTTTATTATCAAAAAATAATTATCACTAATTAAAAAATATTTATTTATTACTACAATAAAATTAAATGTTATGAGAAAATAGTTAAATATAACAATTAATTAGTTAAAATGAAATGAAATAGTCACTTAATAAAATCAGTAAAGAAGAAATAATTGGCTACACCGGATTGTAATTTCATACGACAATGGTATTAACGCTATTTTAATTTTTTATTTTTTATTCTAAAAGGTATTGTTGTGGAATATAACGGCAATTTTGATTAATAATCGTAATGCGAAGTAATTATAAAATACTTAAATTCCATATTCTATATAATAACTATTATAATATATGTAGGTTAATTTTAACTATTTATTGGTATATTTACCAGCTATTCAAGTAGTTAGTATGATGAAATTTGTACTGAATTTAGCTATTTTTGAGTGAAGCAAAAGATTTACAAGCTTTTACTTCACTCAAAAATAGCTAAATTTTTAATTTTATTATTTTATTTATCATTTATTTATCATTTATTTATCATTTATAAAATTGTCGTTACTTTGTTTAAAATGAGAAAATGAAAATTGAAAATAACTTTAAACGCAGCCCTACTGCGAATTGATGTACTTACTTTGAGTAAACAAAGTTTACCTACCATAAATCCATAAATTAAATAAATCTACTTCATCAGACGGACTTACTAAACATAAATAATACAAATATTTTAAATTAGGTATAATTTAATTTCTATTAATCGTGAAACTGAATAACAAGAATTTATTTTCCTCTCACAATAATGCAATGATCAAGACTATCATCTGAAAATATAGGAAAACATGTTACACAAGAAAAACAATTTTATACTCGTGTTTACGCAGAAACTTATTTATGTTTTGCTTTGCAAACGTGTTTGTTTTCGTTTCATTGCAAACAAGTGGTATAAATTTAATAAGGTGGTGGCAACATATGTACTGTAGATATACATATGTATAACAGTAGATGTACATGCATATGTATATATACTTATAGAGAAAAGAAAAATTGGCAGAAAATGAAGGGAGAATTTATTAAAATTCTTACGTTTGGAACAAATAAGTAAAACAAAATTAAATAAATATGTACCTACATAATTATACCTAAGTATTATATTGTATATGTACCTACATACATTAAGTACATACATATGCAGATAAACAATTCAAAAACATTTTACTCAAAAAAAAAAAAAATATGTATGTATGTACTGTACATACGTTACCTTGAGCGTTGTTTATTCCAAATAAATCTATTTTACTACCCATCAACCACCATAAAAATGCATAAGACTTACCCCTTTTTAAGAGCATTTTATGGCTGTGTTACGGTCTTGATTGTGTTTATACTCTCACTTTTAATATAATAATAATTTTGTTGTCACAACCTTGAAATGTTTTCGACAATAGAAAGTAAAATTTTATTAGTCCTTTAACCTTGAATAATATGTCTTCCTGGTTTAGATTTTTTTATTGAGTTACATCAATTTTAATATATACTTTCGTTAAAGCATGGATATTTTTAACTCTTTTTTTTTTACTTATGTTGAAAGTCAAAAATCAATAAAAAACCATATGCAAGGTGGTGTATGTATTTATATTGTATTTGTATCTATGTGCATATATATGATATGAATATTTCTTGGTAAATTTAAATACTTTTAAGATTATTTATGGTAGGTATGTATTTTTATTTTAAATGCCCTCGGTCGGGATAATATTGGCCGAAATTTTTTGGATACGATACCTTTGTAAGAAAATTAAATTTATGAGCAAAAAACCAAAAAAAAATACCACAGCGATTACTAAATTATTAAAAGAGAATTGATTTATAATATATGTATGTTAGTAATATTAATTATTACATATTGTATATGTATAAGTAAACTTTTTGTGTATGTACATATGTAGTTATATAGAGATTTAAATTATACTTAATTAAAAGAAAATTTAAATTTAACAATAATAATTAGATAATTAGATGCAATTATAATCGAATAAATACTTTAGGAATTGTAAGTCTTTTATTAAACCTATGCAAACTTTAATTATAATTTACAGTTATAGCTTTATAGTATTTAAGAACAGCAGCACCATATTAAAGTATCATCATTTCATCAGTCTTCATTGATACATAAATCACGTACATAATTACGTACAAAAATCACTGAAATAGGAACGAAACATAGCCATGTTATGCATCATTTTAAAGGTAATTTGACAAGGTTGGTAAAGTAACACTTTTTGAATTTGTTACCAAATTTTGGTAATGAATTGGTATTAAATGTAACAAATGTAAAAAAATGTAGCAAACCAATACGATTCCGTCCAATTCAGTTCGATAGATACATGAAGTAACCCCATCACAAGACTTATTCAGAATTATTCCGAAATATTCCCGAATGTCGAATTGACGACAACCATTTGGTTGAAAAATAGGTACCAATTTTGTTAACAAATACATGCAGGAAATGTAACTTGATTTTCGTCATGTAACGCATTTACATTTTCTACCAATAACAATAACAAATTAGGTATTTTATCGATCATTTGTTACTTTAACAACCCTGCCTAAAACTTTGCCTTTCATCAAGTTCAGCTAAAATTATTTGTTGAAGAGTTATTGCTAAATGAAAAAACTACAAAAATCTTCCATTCAAAATTTCTTCTGATTATAGGTAAGTATACTTAAAATATTAAAAATTGAATTTGAGCCAGAACGATAACAAATTTATTAAAACTATTTAAATATCTTATTGTCATACAGTAAAATCGAAAACCGATATTTTTGTTTTCCATCCAAACTATTTGGTGGAAAAGGTTCATTTGTATAAGACGAGTTCGTAATTATCAGAAATTTCACGGTGTCCAATAACATATTTAATGAATAACGTTAACTGCATACATGTATATTTATACCATAGCACCTAAACTATATATTTATTAATCAGGATTGCATTTGCTATTTTCTCTTCTTCTTGTGTTTTCGAGTTAGCCTTAATGATTTTATCTCAATTTCTTATTTATATTTTTTTATTTTTACTGATACGTCTTCTAATATTAGCAATACTTATCATAATAAGAGATATTTGTACTGGTTTTACTACCCTGCAAATATCATAATTAACAACAAAAATAAATAAATAAAGATATGTAGGAACATTAAATTACATTGAGAAACTTTAAAACATATAAGAGATATTATTTTAAATACACTGAGGTCTAGTTGAGACCCCATCTGATATCACAAGGGTTAAACTTAATTAAGATACAATCAAGTTAGTTTAAGTTAAAATGTATGTATTATGCGATTAGCTTATGAATGTTGCCATGAAAATAATACAGTGTCCCTATATAAAATAAATAAATAAAAGTTTAAAAACAAATGTAAAAATATCTATTTAGAAAGGATAAGGAAATGTTGTCCAGCTCAATTATTATTTCATTCACTTAACATCTCAAATTAAACGTTGCTTTAGTTTAGAGCAAAAATAAAAACTGTTTCGTTACAGTGATGTCATAGCTCATAGATATATTAGCCAAAAAAGGCTGACACTTACTCCTACTATAACGTTAGAAGCTTAAGATTTTTCTATTTACTTGTAACCACTTTTTTGAAACAATTTTTTTTTTAAAAGAATCCTTCATACATCTGACAATGGTTTAATATAAAATATAATTATTATACTTAGGTACATATAAACTTTAAAGCTACGATAAAAGCATCAAACAATTTTTTTAAAATAAGTTTAATCCCAGACGTTTTCTGTAATATTATTTCCAATTTTATTTTCAGCATTCTTACTGTATATGAAACGCAATTTTGTTTATATTATTATTTCGTTTAAGGTATACTATTACTATATATCGTAATAAGCAACAGAAGAGAAAATCTAGTTTAAAATTTAGCAACACAATTTATTTGAATGGGTTATACGTTGAATACATACAAATGGTGAAAACTCTATTATTTGCGATTGGGGAGTCTAGGTTCCATATCTATATTATATGTATGTATATAATATATAGTACAATTCAGTTACTGTACAGTACATGTTTATATAGTGTACCTATATGTATGTAATGTAATATAATGTGGGCGTTCATAGCATTCAATAGCGATTGTATACCGTATTTGTAATCGATTTGATTTTTTTTTTTAACAAACCGCATATCTATTGGTTTCGATTAATGTTTAGATGTTTGATGATAAAATTAACCCAATACACCGCGAAAGCAAAGTAATTGATCCACTTAATTAGAAAAATGTTCCTACACAAAATATTTAAACTGCATCTGTTGCCAAATGGCAACACTCGCTATGAATGGGTTAATTCATGCCAAAAACTCTCGACTAAATATCACGCGACCAAATTATAAGACAACTTATATCTGACAGTAAAACGATAAAAATCTAGTAAATATTAAATTTACAACAAAACTGGAAATACTTCATTATTCCCTCGAAAAAGAAGCCTTAGGTCTGAGTCCCTTTTACTAGAATAAAAGACCAAGAGTCTTGTATTCGAAAAAAATTAACAGATACAGTGACCCCATTTTCATATAAGTAGTTCTTCAATCTCTTCTTTTACTACATAGCTACCATACTTCTCAGTCACTTAATAAAGTGATTTAACTTAATTACTCACATATGGTGAAATATTAAGGCTTATGTCCTATTGAGATGGGTTTTCTATTCGAAAAAATATTTTCATTTTCAAAATTATGATTTTTTTGTTCTCTCGAATATAAAACCTAGGGCATATGTATATACAAATAATCAATGCATCAGATATTTGTTAATTTATGTCGCGTATGTAGATCATATTGAGCTTAACACACTAATCAAAAAATTTATAAAAAAATCGCAAATAAGTATAGTTACTACCAATGCTCACATTAAAGATGGCCCTAAATGAACGTTCGGGGCAATAAAATTATTAGCGCTTACGATGGCTGCTCCCGAACACTTTTATCAAGAGACATTCAACTAAATTTGTTGCATTAATATTTATTTTATATAAAATACTTTATAGATATTTAATAATAATTTATACGAATTGAAAATAACTAAAATTATATAAATATATATGTATGTATGTATGTGAAATTCATACGCTATGTACCTACACATGGTACATATAGTTCATAGCCAATAGTTCAATTATTTATTATATTTTCAAATTATCATTTAATTTTAGTATTATTATGTTAAGTCAAAGGAAAGGGAATTTTCTTATTTTTAATTAAAAGATATTAAAGTGTTGATTTTACGTTCGCCTACCTATACGTAATTGATTTTAGTGCTCTTTTGTAAGTTATATATTATGCATTTTATTTACCTATAGATACTTACAATCCTGCATGCTGTAGTTATCGAATTATCGTAATATTTATTCAGACATATTTACGGTTAGTCAGTATAGTCGGCACATATAACTTTCTAGATCAGAAATACCACCTAGGCACCTACATATAAAATAAATGTTTCTTTTATAAGCAAAGTATGATAATTAATTTCGATTAAATATTATTTTGCTCATTTTTTGCAATAATCGATATTTATCTATTCTAAGTAGATGTGATTATCCAATTTTCAATTTTGAATAAATACAAAGAATCGTGTATGCAATTTCAAAATATGCTCTTAGGGCTGATTTAAGCTCATTACTTATCAGAAGTATAAACATGCATAAAACATTTAATACGGCCGATTTTCTAATAAATTTTACGAGGCATACCATATTTTGGAAGTGTTCGTTAAATAGTGCTGACGTTCTACTTACTGGTCCAAACTGGTCAATATTCAATTACTTTTAAATTTAATTTTTTAATGGACTAGCACAAATACCTAAATTGTAATTGTACAAATTTTAATTAGGTACGAGAAATATCAGTAAGGAAGAAATAATTGTTTTGGTAATAACAAAAGAAATACAGTAGAACCTCGATTTGTGGAACATCCAAAAATTTTGGATGTTCTGCAAATCGTATTCGTTCCGGAAATTGAGGCAAAAAACTAGACAAATATGGCAAAATCTGTATCTAGGAATTAAAAAAAAAATATTAGGTATATATTAAGAATTACAAACTTTTAATTAGGACGTTGAGAAGAAATCTTGAAACTTTAATTTCTTTTCTTTATTATTGACATTTTGTATCTAAAACTGAAATAACAGAAAACAAACAAACTTCCACACGCGACACAAATCTATACTAACGGTCTAATGTGTTTATGAATAATATATACTGTACATAGAGAAAAAATTCTACGAAATAACGGCACAATTTACATCTTATGGATGCAGACATACTACATTATAAATACACTATGTGTCAAAAAATGTTTTGAAAAAAAATAATTAATTTTTTTTAATGTTTAAAAACAGACTCAATTTGCGGAACGATCATTCCACAAATTGAGTCTCACGAACAAAATTTTTTGGTGTTTCGCAAATCGAGTCGTTCCGCAAATCTAGATTTTTCTAAAATCCAGGTTCTACTGTACATACATATCAATAAGTGCCATCTGCCATGTGATTCAAGGTACCTTCTCTTATATATACAAATACATTCACTGAACTGAATTGTCTTATATCTTGGGTACAATCATCTTATGTCCTGAGATAGGAAAAATATTTTCGAATAAATGATTAGCTTAAGGAAAATCAATAAATATGACAGAAAACACTAAAGCGTTCTAATAAGCATGGTAATTTAATAAAATATATGTTTGAAAATGATTGGAAACAAACGAAACATAAAAAAATTACTATTTTTACCATTAAACTTAATAAACCATTACTTTATAAAAGTAATGTACTATGTACCTACATACATACATACATATTTACATCTACATAATGTAGTACATGCATGTCAAACTCAAAGGCTAACATGGGCCTAAATAAAAAAGTTTAAGTTTAGGTGAGCTTCAAAATTCATAGTACAGCAATAAAAAGAACAATTTAATGTTTCTAAAACTTGACATCTCTTCTCTGCTACCATCTTTCCTACTTCGAAGGAAATATTGCTCGCAGTTATTATTTTCAAAACTGACCCAAGGTGAGCGTCGTTAATTCTGGACTTATTTCCTTTCATAAGTGTAAATAACTGCTCGCACCGATAAGTACTTCCAAACATGGAATTGATTTCACATGGGAATCTTCGTGTACTTTCAAGCCTGACCAATACATATCTGTAAAATTTGATGGTGATAAAATATTATGTCTCAACTAAACTGCATTGTTCATGGTAAATAATACATCTTTCTCTTTCTGTTCTTCCACAATTTTCGCAAAATCATATCATCATCCTTTATATTCGCACAACAATGAGGAGAAATAGAATTGAGAAAGCAAAATAAAAGTGCTGCATTAAGGGTGACCTCAGTAATTTCCTATAATATACTTAAAATAATTATATATTTATTATTAGGTATTATTAATTATTATTATTGTGTACGACATTTTCTTCGCTAGTTTGACACCCTTGTTGTAGTAGTTCAATTTTAATTTAATTCAAATATTAAATTATTACAATTTAAATATTATTCAATAAAACCAATGGTTTTGAAATATTTATATCTAAGTGTCTAGAGTCTAGACTAGACCCACGACTGACAGTGGAATCCTCTCAAAAACCTCGTAGCTGATCGCACCCTAAACCGTCACTGAACTTTTATTCTAGTACTAGTGAATATTTCTTTTTTCACTAGGAATCTCGGAGATCCGATCATATTGATGATTAAAATTCCCCTCCAGAACAAAAAGTTCGGTAAACATAATTTACTTTACATACATCTTCTTCACCGTGCCGTTTCCTATAAATTTTCTTTTAAAATCCGTCCCATGGTTCTTCGTGAAACTCCTTAGTCATTTTTCGAGAAGATCTTCCAGAATTCCTTCGAAGACATTCAGAACTTTACTTATTAGTTCAGTTTTTTTAAATTTTTATATCACCAGTGTCCATAAATCTTTTATATGTACGCTATACTAATTAATAGAATAACCCTAAAGGGCAAAACGGAGTCCGTTGGATTTCGCTGAGGAAAAAAAGACAAATAATTTTTAAACGAAACGCTTTTTCGACAATAAATTTTTTTCGTATTTTTAAGTTTTTTTAAATTACCAGGGCTTCGAGTTTGGTAATAAGCATTCAGGTATTCAATTGTGCACAAACTGTTTACATTTTTATATGGTAATTATGTCTATATCTACGGCTTCAACCTGTTTCTCCTGTTTTATATGAGTGCTGTGTCTCGTTTTACACGGTTTTTTTTTTAATATATTGAGTATAAGAAAGAAATCAGATCACAAGAGACCTAGTGGTCTGTGCAATTATCTATAGATTACAAATTACAAATAATTGAGAGACGTTAATAGTAGGGGAAAAAATGAATATAAAACTAAAATGATAGAAAATGAATGATAGGTAAACTTAATGTATAAGTATATGTACGTACAATCGTACATGTATGTGTATAAAAAATAAAAATATGAGAAGTGAAAGAATGAGCTTACAAAAGTAACATAACAAATACGTAAATATGCTTATTATTTTAAATAACTAATGAGCGTGATAAGTATTTGTTGAAGCTAGTTAAATGTTGAATTGTACGCAAATAATTTTTTTTAGATGTTTTTTAATAAACTAATGAACGGTTGATCTTTTATATTGGTTGGTAATAGATAAAATTTATTATATCCTTGGTAAAGGAGATTTTTTTTGCCATAGTTGGTTCTGAACGAAAATAGGTGAACTAAAAAATTTACACAATTATTCATAGCCGTAAAAGAACAAAACACAATTCGTTTGATTAAACATCCATTGAACAATTGTGTCAAAATTAGCATGAATTCAGACGAAAAATCCCATCCCATCGCAGTTGTAATGAAAATGAACGAAAACTCACAAATTGTATCGCATGCATTTGAGTTTATCGTTCGCACGTAATCGTCACATTTTTGACGAACACAATTCGTACAAAAACGCGTGCAGTGGACGACCGACCTTAAACTGGCTCCTTTTATTTATATAATTATGTATTGTATTACAGTAATTATCTACTGAGGTCACTCTGTCATTCATCGTGAAACCATCATCGCTCGAATAGAGAAAAAACAAATTTTTGGAAGAACAGAAAGAGATAGATGTCGTAAAAGAAAGAATATGTAATTATGTACATATTTTATGTTGTCTGATGAAATAATTATTATTTTATTTTAAATTTTAAACGGCCTCTAAAATATTAGTTGCCCCTGGCTCTCAGATTTTTTCTGATGTGTGTATGTACTTGGAGTTGAAGTTATTTTTTTTTTATGACAAACAATGGTTAATAACTTTTTAATTTTATAAATTCAAAATAAAAATAAAAACCTACACTGTATGTAGTTATTTTATCCAAAATCTTCGGATTAATAATATATTCAACGATTTCACATATTTCTATATATTGTATATCTGAACTGCATACAGATTTCGACGTCTGTCAAAATATTCTTTAAATTGCTAAACATTTTGAGCTGTATATATATTGATTGCATACGTGACATTCACTACAAATTTTATATAAATTTCTAGATGATATGACGTGAGAGATATACACTATGTATGAAAACATTATTACAACTCTATATGAGTGACTATATTCTATCAGATCGCATTTTATGCATACCTATATCTATCATATATCAGTATACCTACAACTACAATATTACATTAAAACGTTAAAGCTAAAAATATTTTTTTTAAAATAAAAGAAAAATTAAAAATTATTAATTCACTACTATTCATTCTATTTTGTTTCAGTTTAAAAAGACTGTGTGTGTAAACATAATGATAAGTCATTTTAAACAACCAGTTTCCTCTATTAATGTTAAGTATAATCTAATATTTAACGGAGAAACGGTTTTATACAGAGAAAGCACTAATGTGTACTTTACATATGTATGTAATGTATGTATGAAAACAAAATAAAATTTATTTTGATTAACTATACATATGTATGTACAATGTACTGTATACATGTACGTACATATATATGTATGTACCTACTTATAATCACCGCCATCTTGAAAATACCAGGCCATGCTGTAGACAATATTTTCGTCGATGACGTGAAAAAACGAGGAAGAAATATTGAATTTTTTATAGCGCAATAGGATTAGATTTTAACGTATAAAAACCCTAAAGAAACTGTTAGAAAGCTGAGTTTGTCAGAATATGTTCCTGAAATATTCCTCTATCATATGGTCAAAGTCCCATAAAAATCCCATAAGAAAATCTGGAGAAATTAAAAAAAAACTTTTTTTTTCAAGCTTATTTTCGTTGTTAGACCAATTTCTTTATTTTCTAGCAAAATCAAAAAATTTTTATTCTAAATTATTTAGAATTAAATGTTCTATAAATGTTTGGAACAACACTTTTTGCTAT
>JANSTT010019618.1:0-11101 GCA_026745375.1 Platyura marginata
TATATATGTTTAGTGTGGTGCAATAATTTTAAACAAAAATAACCCATGAAAAGTTTTTAGAATTTTCAAATATTGCCAGTGAAATGAACCAAAAAACAAAAAAAAAAAACCAGTAAAGAAGAAATAATTGGCTACGTCGATTATAATACACCCGTATGACAACTTGTTTATTATCTAAGATTTTGTTCGAGTCTATATTGTCTGGACAACAAATAAAAATTGAATACAAATGAATAAAAACCTTAGAAATAAGATAAAATTGATTATAGCGCCATAACGGCTGGTCGTGAAACTTTTTCGTCTATAAATAAAATCTTAATGTTTTTATTCTTTATCATTTTTGTCATATTAATTTTTTCTGTAAATCAAATATTTTTCGAGTAAATGATTAAAACTCTAAGAAATTACATAAAATTGATTGCAGCGCCATAATGGTATGTCGTGAAACTTTTTGGTCTATGAACGAAATCTTTATTTTTGTATTCTCTATAATTGCTGTTATATTCATTTTTTCTACATTCCAACTATATTTTGAACAATTGAATTGTTTATATGTGAACACTGTACTACAGCCTCCCCTATTTTTTGTCCGATTTGCTCCAAAAACAATACGACGAATTTCACGAGAAAGACAATGGTGTTGAATTTTTTTTTCTACGATTAATATTAAGGGGCATTACAAACTCCGTACCAAAGTTATAATACCCTTTGATTAGCATCATACGGGTATAATAACTGAATATCATTTTAATTCCAACCACCACAGAGACTATTAAATATTAATAAATTATTCTGTAGTATAAAAGAGATTTGGTTTTTAGTTTTTTTTTTTTTGTAAATATTTCACCCATACATTTCAGTCAATTTATTTATTAAATTTAATACCATAACCGGGCATGATGCGTATATTAATAACTGGTATATATTGGTTTACTTAAGTCTTTCTTAATTCCAGTTGCAATAAGAAGCTTATTTTATTGAATTTCGACTAAAAACCTATTAAAGGTCGTTGTCATGGTTCCAATGGCAAAATGCATGATTAAAATCTTCCAAATAGTTTTAAAAAAAAAGTATCAAGAATTTTTCTCTATAGAAAAAAAAAATGTTACACCCAAACAGTTATATACATACCTATATGTACGTATGTATCTCTACATAAGTATCTACCTTTTGTTTTTGTTTTTGTTTGTTGTAAATTAACACACCGTACAGTTTTTTAGTTTTATACCTTGAAATTGATTTACATTGAGAATAACAATTCAATATATACTTAATCTGACTTAAGTAAAATAAACAAAACCAGAGCGTCTTGTCTGAATAACCACTTATCTTGAAATGTGTTTTTTTTTTCGTCTATGGTTAAATGAGGAATTACGTGCTTATTACCTTTGTCATCGTTTTAATTAACTCGATGAATAATAAATTTATTAACACAGAATGACGAATTAATCTGAGTAGGTATAGTCTTTATGGATTTCTTTTCCATATAGATATATATATATAGTACCTATCTGAGGTATTTTTTGAATAAATATTATAATGTGAAATTCAATCCAATTGTATATCAATTTTGCTGACATTGTACTTAGTCATTTAAGAATGGTGTCAAATAACTTCCTTTTGTATTAAGTGTTATAATTAAATTTCAATAAACAAAATTATATACGTTTTAACGTTTGCAACACATTCCTGAGCAGTTATGTAAGACAAATGAACAAAGTTTTAAGAGATTTTGACAATTTTCTACAGTCAAACGAACAAACACATAAATTAATCGATCCATTTGGTTCCAGTATCGCACCGTTGCTCGCTTGTATATACAAGCTAATTGAAGAATGTGTTAAGCTAGCGACGTGAAATTTTTGGCAGTAGCGTTTTTTTTTGTGGTTGGTAATGGGAATTTTTTTTTGAAAAATACGTGGTTATTGTAGTCTAGTTTTTTCACACACTAAATATCAAAATTTCAAAAAAAAACCATAAATACATAGTTTTGGGTGAAGGTAGGGTGGGGAAAAAGTGGGGAAAGGATGGAAGAAGGGTTGGGGGAGGGTGACAGAAGGATATACGAGTAGGTGATTGAGATAGGGTAGTTTAGTGTGGAAGCCGTGCAGATTTATTTAGCAGCCTTTTTTTAAATCAATTTTTATTGTGGGACTTCCATTTTTTTTACTGTAATTAACTATGAAATATGACTTTTTTTATACTTCCTTTAAAAAGGATATACACCAGTCCCTCGATTTTTATTTCTATTATTTTTTAATGAACGGACTCATTGAAAGTTTTGAATGTCTCGTTTTACACGGATTTGTCGTGGAACGTATCTACCGTGCAAATCGAGTTATAGGTGTGTACCACAAACGGTCTACATAGACAAAAAGCCACCAATGTTAAGTATAGACAGACAAATTGAATATTTAACAGTTCTTCTAATATACTTACTTTATTGAAGGACAATCCAATACTGTTGGGCCTTAGCCTATTATCCATGTGTGCTACTTATCCTGGTTAGCCTTTGATCCATGTACCATGTTGGACTTTTGTTCCGATATACCCTTTTTAGATGGAAAAAAAGAATAGTAAAGCATTACCTGTAACAATCAATCCTCAAGAATGTTGATCATTTTAATTGAATTTTCCTCAGCATTGCTCAGTAGTACAAATACAATTCGCTTCACAGGTAATTCCTGCAATCAGATAATGATAATAATATTATTACAGATATGCTTATAATAAATAAAAAGGCGACAAAGAATGACGCACGTGATGATCACACTCTATCACAAAAAAGCTGCAGTGTCGTTCGTATTTAAATACAATGTTTCGAGTGGAAACAAACATTATCTCCTTATTTGCAGCATTTTTCTTTCATTAATTGTTTCTTCTTGTTTTTTTTGTTTTTTTTTTGCGTAATTACTGGCATTTTTCGCCATCAACATAACCTAATTAACAATGGGCATCCAGCTGCTAAAGCAAACAAAACGTACTTTATGCACAACATGAAATAATTTAAAGATCAGCGGAATACATTAACAAAAAAGCCATTTGCAATAAATTAGCAAATTAAAAAATAAATTAAATCCACGTTAAAAGAGTTTTAAATTTCCTTAATGCATTGATCGTGTTTCAGGCCGACATTTTTAAGTGAAATTAAACCAATATGTTTAAAACGTGACTTAGGTCACATTTGTCTTGGATTAGAATGAATACGTTATCGTTTGTGGCGGCACAGGTTCTCTATAGAAAAATGTATTTGTATTATAGTTATTCAGTGTATCCATAATATTATGTGTGGATGCCATTTCAGTCTCTTTTATACATAATCATCCGCCACAACTATGGGTCAATATATAAAAATAATATTTGTGATACGGGTGGGCATATTAAGTTTAGGCACTCATCTTTATGGAATTTATTAAGAAAATAAAACAAAATATTTTATCATCACTAGAGGAATTATGTCAGGAATAAATAAAGGAACAATAAAGTTGCTTAAAATCATAGAACTTAAGGTTGAAATATTTTTTTTTGTTAATAAGACTTGGGATAACAAAATCATAAAAATGATAATGGACATTTGTCAATTTTTCCCCCAATGTCATCAATGTTTACTTACTTACTCATCCTGGTCCTACAACCGATGGTCTCGGTTTCGGTCTCCTGTAACATATTTCTCCAACGGGACTTATTCACTATTCGCCAACAATAGCCAATTTCATAGTTGGAGCGCATTCAAATCTCTGATTGTGGCATCCTTCCATCTGAGTCTAGGCCTTCCAGTACTCCCAGTTTCAATTAGATTAGTTTTTGGCAGCCTTTTCGGTATTTGGTTGTCCCTTCCGGATGTTGCACATGTACCAACCATCTCAGTCGACTAACTTTGATGAAATGAATTATGTCCGGCTCGTTGTACACTTGTACAGGCTTGTTGTCTTGTACCGCCAGCGCCTATGTCATCAATGTAAAAAATGTAAAAAAATGTAAAAAATGTAAAAAATGTAAGAAATGTAAAAAAAATGTAAAAAAAATGTAAAAAATGTACAAAATTAAGATTTTTTTCAACAATGTTCATTTTGTCGATAATGTCAAAAATGTAAATTTTCCAATTTTATTAATTATGACCGAGTCAATTTTGACAATTCCATAAATAAAGTTCAATACCCATTAATGACAATCACAATAATGTCAGTAATAATCGATATAATAGCAATATTTTCATTTATGTCAATGTTAATAACGTCGATTATGTCAATATGACTGATTATTGAATAATAAACTTTATTTCTATTATACGATGAAAGTCAATTTAATGTACGTATACATAAAAACGAGCTTTTAAGTAACTAAAAATACTAAAGTGAAAACGTCTTCAATTTCAAATTAATTAAAATCGACATGGGAAACTTGTTTCGATAAATACCGGCAGCAATTACTGTCAGTTGTCGTATTAGACATCCACAACCACAGTATGTGTCGTGTCAGTGAAAAATATCTTTATTTCTGTTTGACATTAAAACAAACAAGAGAAGAAGCAAAAAAAAAAAAATTGCCGCTTTTTTTTTTAATTTTAGCAATATAAAAGTCGTGATTACCACTCGAAATTTCTTTTCACACCGAGTGTTAAATCTATTAATAAATAGGCGTCCCCCACATTTCGTTAAAAAAGAAAAAAAAAACAAAAAAAAAAAACAAAAAATCATATACACACCAGCGAGTAAATATTTTAAAACACAACACAAACGAAAATTTATATATAGGAAGAAAATTTTTTTTTTTTGAATGACATGTCATCGCGGCATTTTCACTGGTGGTGATCGTGTGCAAAAATTATTTTATGTTTTACTTGAACTTCACCGACAGGTTTCTAATCGATTAATAATAATTATAAAGTTGGTATTTGTTTCGTATATTTTTTTATTTATGTGTTGTCATTATTTTTGAGTTGCGTAAAATCGATAAATTTTGATTAAACTGAGTATTTTTAGACAAACAATAAAGAATTTAATATTAGAATAAATTGAGATTTAGTAGAATGGCCGTTTTTTTTTAAATTGCTTTTTGTCTTGTAAATAGAAAAATATTTGAATTTTTGCAATCAACTGAAAATAGCTTTTAATGTTTTTTTATTTATTTGAACGAACATTTTCACAATGAAATACATCGGAAAATCATTTTTATCACAAAAAAATGTCTTTTTTTTAACATGACTTAACTATTGTTTGCCCATTTGACATCCAAGAATTATATAAGAATTTATTATTTTCCTAAAATATTTAGAGATCTAGAGCTATTTCTAATTTTCTCGTACATAATAAGTTAGATCTTCGTAGTTTTAATAAAATAAAAAATTTTTGTTAAATACAGTAGAACCTGATTAATCTGGACAAGTATTTAAATAAAATAATAAAAAAGAAAAAAAATCAAAAAACGCGATAAAAAGCTAAATTCCAGCTGTGAAACTCTTGCAAACTACACATTTATCGCGATTCTATTGTTTTTGTGAGAGACTGCAAGTTATACTTTGACTTTAATTGTTAATTAGTCGCTTGCTTTACCATACACTGCTCTGAAGTTTTTGTTTTTTATTACACGGTAATTTTATTAATTGTGATTTAAGTGTTCAGTGATACAGTGCAGGTTGTTTTAATAGTTGTTTAAGTAATTTGTTTTAATCTGCACGACCTCCTAGCCTAGAGCCGCAATTAGACCGGATTAACGAGACTCCACTGTAGTGGGGATTTTTTTCGGTCAAGTCCCTGTCAAACATAATGTCGAAATTAAATGATTTTTCGGACGAATATAAACAATCCGCCACTCCGACAAAAATATAAGAATTTTATGTTTGTTGATAAATTTGTTGCGATCTCATCGGTACACGACATGTTGACAGTAATGTATGTAGGTCCGTCTTTTCAAATGACTTTTTTATATATTAACTGTCAACATTTCTACATGACTTTCTACTTTTCCGCGTTGTACCATTGACCAACAAAAATAGCTTAAAACACAGATATATAGACAAAAACGTGTCACTGCTGGTTATTGTAACATTGAACCAATAGAAAAAGCTCTATTCGGAATATTTTTTATTTCAATATTTTTAAGTAAAGTGCACTTTTTAAATGAAATCGTTATATGGGGCATATTTTTTGTAATAACATAAGTGTAGAGTAGAGTTGTATGATGGGATTTTTTTTTAAAGTTTTCGAAATTGAAAGGGGGGACATTTTTTGTCAAAATTTGTTCTACGATTTTTTGATTTTCGATCGTCTTCATCAGCCTCAAAAGCCCCTAATTTTATGCAATTTTTATTTTTTTTCATATAGAAAAAATTTTTAGAAAAAAAAATTTTATCGAAAAAAGTTGTAGATCTTAAAAAACGACATTAAATTGAGTCAACTTATTAATAGGGTGAACCGTTACCAAGATATTTCACTTTTTCATCTCTTGAGTTGAGTTGGTTCGTTTTTAAAAAATTTATTCCATCTAAATTCATTTTTTGTTTTTATTTATCACGAAAAACATTTATTCTACGACTTTTTGATTTTTGTTCATCTTCAACTTCATCTGCCCCAAAGCCCCTAAAATTATGCAATTTTTTTTTTTTTTTAGAATTGTTTAAAAAAAAATTATCAAAAATCAAAAAGTCGTAGAACAAATGTTTTTCGTGATAAAAAAAGACAAAAAATGTGCTCTCTTAGAATTTGATGAAATTAAAATTTAAAAAATGAACCAAGACAGTACAATAGAGTTGTATAGACTCGTGTATAGACTCGTGGTTAAAAAAAAGAACAAAAATGAAAAATGCCATTCTTGTACTGTACAATGATTCCAACATTTCCATTTTTGGAAGGATATGAATTATGCAAAAGGCATTATATTAGTAAAGTCAACCATTCAATTCTCCGTTTCTGTTGTTTGTTTCTATACATAAATAATAAATTAGGTGCTACATATTTATCCATGCCACTATATACTTACATATATCGATGGTTTATCCATTCATTATTTCAATCTAAAACCTACAATATTACAATTTTACGATACTACATATACGCTACAAATACAAATCGTTTTTCATTCACAAAATCCTATATCAAATCCATCAATTGAAAATTCGTGATATTTTAATATGTACAAGTAGGTACAACTGCAACTGCACTCACACACACACACACACACCCACAAATTGCACATGTTTTTATATATTGACGTAATGGTGCTCATTTTACCATTATAGCTCTATGGCAGTGATACCCAAAGTGAGTTTCGCGGAAACCCAGGGTTCCGCCAAAAAATTCAGGGGCTCCGCATAAAAGTCTTGGCCTCCAAATATTATACTAAATTGATGTACATATATATTTATGGAGTAGACGTCCGAAAACATGAACAAAACAAAATCAGGCGTGTTCATGTTTTCGTGAAATTCTAAGTCGAAATATGCATGTGCGTCCGTCCGTCTGTCCGTGATCAAGATCCGGCCAAACGGCTGAAGCTAGAAAGCTGGGATTTTGACAGTTTATTATGTAGTCCTAGAGTAAGATCTCTAGCAAATCGGACAAAAAATAGGGGAGGCTGTGGTACAGTGTTCACCTAATTTTGATATAAACCATTCATTTACTCGAAAGGTAGTCGAAATGTAGAAAAAATGAATATGAGAACAATTATAGAGAATATAAAAATGAAGATTTCATTCATAGACCAAAAAGTTCCACAAAATACCGTTATGGCGCTGCAATCAATTTTATATCATTTCTAGGGGTTTTAATCATTTGTATTCAATTTACCCAATTATATTTATTGTGCAGACAAAATAGACACGTACAAAGTTGTAAATAATAAACAAGTACGCATACGGGTATATTATAATCGGCGTAGCCATTTTTTCCTTCTTTACTGGTTTTAAATAAAAATATCATTGTAAAAACTGATATTTATACCCGTATGATGTTAATCAAAAGTTATTATAACATGAGTGCGGAGTTTGTAACCACTGATAAAGGGTTTTTTCTTGCCTTAGAAATCACTGATATAAAGTTTTTTCCATATGTGGAAGGATTGCTCCCCTTACTGTCTTTTTCTAAGGTTCTTAGATTCATGAAAAATCACACTCCTATCAAAATCAAACCAGTTATTTGTGTGAAGTCAGTTTTTCCAAGTATTCTGCGACAAAAAGTTATTGTTAAAAAAAAAATAAAGGGTTCCACAATGTTAGGAAAATTTTCTAAGTGTTCCGCCACCAAAATAGTTTGGATAACCCTGCTCTATGGCCATACTCTATCCTATATACATATTGCAAATTTTATTCCACATTTGGATATAATATTACGAAATATTCTTGTAAAAACATTTATATTTTATCTGGATTCTGATATTATCGAAAAATACCAATGGCCTGTCAGGCGTTATAAATTTTGTTGGGGTTTTTTGTCTAAAAAGTCTAAAGACATAAGGCTGCGGGCGACATCCGTTTTTTTCTAGATCTAGACCTAAAAGTGAGTGTTACGAAATTTTGTTAACGTTTTTTCTGGCTAACTATATAGAAAGTGGTGACAAGTTATTTTCAATATATAGGCACAGCAAATAATTTATTTCTTTAAATTAGTTTTAAATTGTTTTTTTCTTTCTTTTATATATATTCAAATATATGGAGTTTCTTTTGTACTTTTTTCTGTGAATTCTATAAGAATTAAATTGATAGCGCAATATTACATAAATTGCTTTTTACTCCTACATTTAAAATGGAAACGTAAACTTAAAATTCGATGTAAAACAACAACATAAATTTCAATTTTTCTTAAGTAGTCAAATTAATTTCGGTTAAAAAAAACATTTATTTTATTTTAATTAATTGGTTTGGTTTTGTGATTGTTAATATGGTTATGGAAAATGTACAGTTTGTGTATAAGAATCTATTCGTGTTTTTCTATAACCTAAAGCTATTGTGAAATAATAATTTATAGATAATTGGGCATTTTTATTTTAATCACCTATTTTCGATAATGTATAGCGCGCCACCAAAAACTTCGGTTGAGTTATATCCAAAAAATTTGATTCTTTTTTTGAACGATCAACAGATGGGTAGACAAATAGACAATATACGAATAGATATGGATAAATATATAGATGGATAGAATCCAAGAAAAATTAATCCTATAAAGAGTTATTCAAAAAGAAATTTCTTGAGGGAGACCATTCTTTATGTTTTTAGTTTATTAAGATATTTTTAAAAGTTAAAAAGGTACCATTAGAACCTTAAAGGGTTAACGTTTTCTAAAAATGAAAAATATACTAAACCATTTACAATTAAATTCTGATAAAGTTGAGTATTTTTAAAAATACAAAATTTCAAAACCAATATCTTTAATATTAAGAAAGTTCAAAATTGTGACACTCCAAAAAAAAAAACCCCAAAAAAACGGTCAAGATATATTCATTTTCATTTTCATCCATCAAAATGACCTCGTTTTTTTTTTAAATAGTCGGACAATAATGGGATCAATAATTCTAGCGGGCCACCACTGGACAGATAGATATTGATAAATAAATATAGATGGATAAATGGATAGATGGATTGGGATAAATAGATGGACAGATATGGATAAATGGGCAGATATGGGTGAATGGATAGATATGGATAAATGAATAGATTGATCGACAGAAATATGGATAAATGGGTAGATATGGATAAATAGATGAAAAACTGGATAGATATGGATAAATGAATAGATTCAAGGACAGATAGATAGACATGGATAAATAATGGATAAATGGATAGATATGGATAAATAGATGAAAAACTGGTTAGATATGGATAAATGAATAGATTCATGGATAGATAGATAGATATGGATAAATAATGGATAAATGGGTAGATAAATAGATGCATAAATAGATAGATATGGATAAATGAATAGATTGATAGATAGAAAGATAGATGAAGAAATGAATAGACGAATTGATGGATTAACAGATAGATGAATAAAACGGATAAACGAATAGCTGAATATACGGACAGATGGATAGACGGAGAGCTGCATAGACGGATAATCTTATTGCTAAAAACATATATTAATGGGCGAATTGACAAATGAACAGATGGATGTCAGGCCAGTATACACAAACAAATAAGCGTAAACAAAATTAAATTTATCCTTCATAAACCAAAACGTACTCCTTTTACGAGCGAGCTTTTAAATCGGAGCGAATAGTCACATTTAAGGTAGTTTTTTTGACATAGCTTAGAAAAAGCGCTATGTCGTCATCAATATTAAATTAATTTTCCAGCTATACAGCGATAATATCAGTCAACTATTTATAGTTTCAAGTACTATTGAAGATATATTTTACCTTGCAAAACTGGAAATAAGCTGGTAAATTACAAAAAAAAAACGAAAAACTTAAATATGTACTGGTAGAAATACAGTTGAACATATAATTCATCAGCAAACTTAAAATATTGAACAGAACAACCCACGCACATTTTTTGTTTTTGTTTTTTTGTTTTGTTTTTCTGTCATGCCAAAAAGTTGATATTCTTCTGCTCAGTTAAAATAAACAGATTGAACGAAAAGAAGGGCATCCAATACATCCAAATAGTGTTTTTGTACATGACTTAACAACATCGAAAGTATATTAATAAAGTATAAGAGAAAGCATAATATACAAAAAAAAACAAAAAACAAAAACATGATCATAGTCCGGTGCATAATCACGAAATACAGAAAATGAATTAATTTTTAGAAAAAATGTTTTATACGACAAAGATTAATTATGAATTAACAATTAAGTATGTTTTTTTTTTGTTTTTTTTGTATGTATATTAGGGTAGGCCGTAGTAGTATGAAATTAAAAATGTACATAGTTTTTCAAAATCCACATAGTCAGAAAAATGTCTGAAAGTGTACTGAGTATTTTGTGAAAAATGGAATTTTCCGATCTCTTACCAAATTGTAGCGCAAATTCAAACATCACAAAAGGAGCCTATTTTTGCTAATATTTAGGAAAATAGGTGTAGCTTCCGTCCATGGAAAGCTTATAAAATTACATATAATCAAAAATAACAAAATTCTGGAAATTCAATTGCTAACAATTTTTAATTTGT
>JANSTT010019619.1:0-11101 GCA_026745375.1 Platyura marginata
CGAGAATAGAAAATGTTGTTATGGCTTGTACTTACGGTAGCAATATTGTTGTTAACATTACCGGAATAGCCCTGATTGTATTCTTATTAAAGCACAATAATGGTTTTTAAGTTCTTTAAATGTTCTACATATATTATTCATTTCAATTTACTAAAAAAGCATTTCAAAAAAATGTTAAACATATTGTACGCGGATATTTCGTACAAATCTCTTTAATATTATAAATCAGAATATATGTACGTTGTGTATGTATATACCTACTCTGGGAACTGAGAATGTTTATAATAAATTTACCTAAAATTACATTCATATATTAGGAATTGTACCAATAAAAAGAAATTCGCTCCCCATATAAAAGCGTCAGCTTATTTATTGCGTTTTTTTATTGCCAATCCATTCAAGAATTTCAAATTGTTTACTATACGATTTCTTGTTCAAATTCCTCAAGTTCCATCCATTTGTATGTATTTTAGTGTGATGACAAAGCATATAAATAGTGATGGTTATCTAAAGTTTTTCTTTCCTTATACATAAGTATATCGGTGCGGTGCTTTTATCGTTTTAACAGAAAGGATTTTCGGCAGTCACACTTGTTCTTGATTTAGTGGTACCACATATTTCGAAAGTTTTTCTTTTGTTAACCTTTTTTTTTTTTTACTTTTCCACTGAAATAAAATTCATTTGGAAGTTTCTAGTGTAATATGAACAATAAGTAAAGTTTAGAGATTTGGTTCTTCTCTTTAGAACTTTAAAGCTACTTTCACATATTGAAGTGACATCAGATTAATTAATCAATATGTAAATTATGTGCGTG
The DNA here is from genome assembly GCA_026745375.1 of Platyura marginata. Taxonomy (NCBI): domain Eukaryota; kingdom Metazoa; phylum Arthropoda; class Insecta; order Diptera; family Keroplatidae; genus Platyura; species Platyura marginata. The sequence continues at coordinate 815 of JANSTT010019619.1, forward strand.
TTTTTTAAGTTAACTCTTGTTAATTAATGTACCTACAATCTACAGTATCTAAAAGAAAGTTTATGTTGATTTTTACTCTAGAGTCTAGAGTCTATTGAAAACTTTTGTATTAATGTAAATCAAAGCTTTGGTATACATTTGTCTCTTGTTATATCAGGTTCTATTTTTGAAGTATAGGTTAAAATAATTAAAATAAAATTACCTTTTTATTTTTCACACATATTTTATAATTAATTAATTTCAATAAAAATTTTGCTTTTCTTATTCAACAGGGTTTAGCTGCTTAAATATTAAAAGTCTAGGATGCTTCTCTCAAAATTCTCAACGCTTACGTTTGCCCAATTTCACGAAATATAATGAGTCATCATTACTTTCAATATGATGATCTAATTTTCTTAACATTTGCACACGTGGTAACTCAATTTCTTGGTTAACATAAACACTGAGCACGTGGTAATCTATTTTTTAGTTAACACAAACATTAAATAATGTTCTCATTTAAAACGCGCTATAACTTGTTGCATAGTACATTTCATCAGAGAATATCATAATGGAGAATATCATAATAGCATTATTTAATTTCTATTGAACTTTATTTTTTTTAGCCATTATACAAAGATTTTTTTCTATTGATGGGAATGTGTCCTTAAGGGGAATATATCGATTCTTAATTTTTAATCGGACATAGGTGCATGTGTAGATTGAAATAAAAAGCGTGAAAATTGTCGATATAATAATGTAGCAAAATGTGACACGTAGAATAAATATGTAAACAAATTGGCATCAAAATCTCGATTCCGGTAATTTTTGAGATTACGTTCGATTCAAAATTATGGATCGATATATAGAATCTTATTATCTTATCTTATAAAATACGCATAGAATTTGAGATGAAGAAATCCATTACTTAATTTAATCATGAAATCTTTGCATAGTTGTTCCATTATATTTCTATCTATGCTTTATCTCAAGATGCTGACTCTGATCAAAAATTAGTTAACAATATAATACATTAGATGGATGAGTCTTAAGTTAATAACCCCAACAGAATAATATTCATATCACACAACACCTGACTCATGTTTCTTCTATCATAATGCTCTATATATTTGATATTAAACGCTTAAATCTGAAATTAATTTTGCCTTCGCATCAATCTTATTATACTCGTATGTTAAGTTTGTGGAAAATATTAAACCCTTTCCCTAAATTAACTATACATATACGGATAGTGTAAGTAAACAAAACAACACCTACCTTATATTCAACCCTTAAGTCACATATTGTTGAATTAATCCGATCCGAATAAATTACACTAGAAAATAGAATCAATGGAGAACTCTGTAAAGCTCCCACTATTGTTAGGCCACACAAAACAATTTTTGCTCTACGCACTGTGCACATTGTTTGTCTTTTAAGTGGATACAAAACGGCTATAAATCGTTCGACTGTAAATGCGACCACAAACCAAACCGATAGAAAACTACACACTCCACTTAAATAAATAAACGCTTGACAGAATACATTCTGATTGGACAGCGTTACACCAGCCACATTTAACCAATTTATTAGAACGACTAACAAAAAGCATGTATCACTAACACCTAAAGCAGCCAAATAATGACTGGATGAGAGCTTCTTCAATTTTGTCTTGAAAAACACTAGCACCGATAGTATATTGCCAATACTGCCGGTTAGCACTAATGTCGGTATATAGTAAAATGACAAATAGTACACAATTCTTTCAGATATCCATTCCGTTGTCGACTCATCTAAGGTTGTGTAACTTCCATTAAAATCATTATATGCAATGACTTCATTAAATCTCTGTACATATTGAGATGTTAGATTTCCAGACATTTTCATGCAACTTATGCAAACAACTGAATTTAAGACATAATCAAACTAACACTCTTGCTTTATTTGCACTTTATATTATTTTTTTTATATACATATTAACATTATACATATTAGCACTCATCAATTCCCAGTAGATTCTTGTCAGATGTTTAAGAATAATTTATAATCCTTTTTACATGATTATATACTGAATATAAGTGGATATGATGGTATGTAGGTGTTTATGGCACCATATCCATGGGTATATTAAGGTTAAGTTCGACTTGTTGGAAAAAAAGAAAATTCCTTCGAGTCATCATTTTTATTTTATAGTAGATCCCTGAAATGAAAAAAAGTAATTAATCAACTGATTTAAATTGGCTACTGTGTTAAATAATAATTATGGTATTTTACACGTATGTATATGTATGTTGTAAAAGTACCTTGTTCTTAATTAACTAATTGAACACTTGATATATTCAATGAAATAATGACTTAGCTATAATACAATAGAAAATTTCCATTTGAAGGTTTCTAACGATGCAGTATAGGAATATTTAAAAACACCTTTCTCAGACACGACCAGCGAAATTGCGTGAATGCTATGTGTGGATATATTAACATATTTTCATAGCAAATTCTTTTCAAATAGCTCAAACAAATTACTCATATACATCAAAAATAGCTGACTGTTTACACCCATATTCTCATATTCTCAGAATCAGAAACAGAATCTTTAATTAAAAAAAGAATGTTTTAAAAAATAACACGAATAAATGAGATCTTAGGTAACTACCCTGAGTCACTCCAGATAATAAAGCAAAAATCACTCAATTCATAACTAAAATTCTGTACAAATTGAAAAATAATAATGAAGAACAAACATCGACTTTTCCTTATTAATTAAAATAATTTCCTTGATAAATATGAATACCGCATTATAAGAATAGATGGATAGTTAACTTTTATAATATAGCACTGGTATGTATGTAAATGTATGTACCATAGGTATTTCAGAAAATAGAAAATTGTTTCGTACATTCTTCGTTGGACCGATTTGCTGAAATTAAATAATAAATTAAAATAAAAAAATAGCCGCCAGAATTTCCATTCATCACACCTCATATACTACATTATGCTGGTTAATATTCGAGAAAATCCCAAATAATTTTTCATTATACTCTGATAAACTTATTGTTAGACTCTGCGCCAAACTACTTTATTTCAATTTCGGTTTTAATGCGAAAAATAAATTCTATTCACATTTCTGTGGATAAAACTCTTAAAAAGGTCTATACAGACGAATGTATTGTTTGTAGGCAGTAAAATATATTGTATAAAAATGTACGCTGTACAGTAGTATATTGATGTACAGTACAGTGACGTGGCATAAGTATTCTATTAATAATTTATTCTTTAGTTGTTTATTAAATTAAGACTTAAAAATCTAAGAAAGTTCTGATTGGTTGAATTGCATAGTTTTATTAGTTTGAACCGGCCACTCCTTCCGATTCTGTATCATTTCTGCTTATAGAAGCTATCGGGAAAAAAATCCCAATCTCTCCTCCTGAAAAAAGTGTCCTCCTAATATATAATTTAAATGTGGTTTTGGTTTTATAGTTATTCTTCCGACATAATTTCTGTATATGTGCATGTACGTACACGCCACTGAAAGTAATTTCCTGAAAATATGCCGTATTGCTAGAATGTTCTATGGCATCAGAGAAATGCTTAAAAAATTTCCTAAAAGGTCTACAAAGAGGAAAAAACTTTTATTCTGACAGCACTATTTATCGTTCCGCACTGTAAGTGCAAGAGTAAGCCTAAGTTAATGATTTTCTTTAGGAAATTGATGGCAAAATAAATTTAACAATACACTGAAAAAACTAATATTTTAAAAAACATTTTTGCAATACAACATAAACAATTTTTAATTTACATTAATTTTGTTTGGCTCTCGATAATAGGTATCGTTTTTGTTAAAAATTATTTCACCAAAATAATTTTTAGTATTTGGTTGTTGTGGTGGTTGAATTGCGCTTAAAAATAATCTAATTACTATAACAATATTTCAAAGTATGGCAATGTTTAGATAATTTTGGTGAAATGGCAAACATTTGAAAGGTTTTTTTTTTTAAAAAAAAAGGAAGAGAAACTTCCATTTTCTTCATAAAAACAAAAACTGCCAATCAATTTAGATAGAATGATCATAATATATCACACTCCAATTAAGTATGCACAGCACCTCCCGATCTCTTTGTTTGGCCTCGTCCGTGCGAAACAAACTTGACACTATAAAAATATATCCATGCGACATCTGCATCCGAACAAAAGAACCAGCAAAATCAGTTTAACGATACACCTTTGTCGGTCTAACGATACGCCAGCAAAATAGTTGGTGTTACGTTAACACGTAAAACAACAACAACTAACGCCAAACTCGGTCTACGAATCCCACGAAAACGGACCTAATATAAATATAATGTGAAAATATTTGAAAAGGCTTTACCCTATTTTGGTTATTGTGTAAGAATAATACAGAAAAAGATCCAATTGTTTTGATCGTTTTTTTTTTACTGTGTATGAAAATGTACATTTTTTGTACAGATTCAACAAAGGACGACATTTTTCTAAATAATTCTATGAAATGACCAACATTTAAAATGAAATGAGTATAAATTATACCAGAGATGGAGATGATCAATATTTTTTAGCTTAAGGGGATAAGGCCAGTTTTTTTTTGTACGCAGATAATCTGGTAAACAAAAATATTTCAAAATAGATTAATGAATTTAAAATATAAAAAAACATCAACTTGGTGTTACCAAAATAGATTTTGTTTTTATTATTATATATTCAATTGTACATAAACAATATAGCTCGAGCTTTATAGAGCTTTATAGTGCATTTGGGGTGGAGTACTTTTAAAGTAATTTATTTTAAATTAACTTATTTAAATGATAAGTACCTATTTAATAATATAAAAAATTTAGAGTATTGTACCGTCTTGATTTTAAGTAGATTCAATTTCTTTGAAGTTATTCACAATATTATACGTCTTTTATAGCCCTTATATTGGAGCGGCAACTACTTTATGTATTTAGTACATAATATGAATGAATTGATTTCAAATTGAATATTATTTAAATCTTCTTATTGGAAAACAAATTTATAGATGCCTCGTGCAGAATAACTGAAATTGGTTTGGTTAAGTCATAGTTGTAACTTGTAACATATTTAAATTCTTTTATATTTTTATTTTACATATTTAAAATTGCTGTTTCAAATGGCAACCAATTTTTGAATAGAAAATGTCAATTATTAGTTTTTTACATTTAAAATTTTCGGTTCGAAAATTTAGAAAAAAATATTAAATTTTAGAGTATGTATGTATGCATGTATTATGTATGTATGTATGTATTTCTATTTTGATAACATTTCAATTCTATACCTACAGCTATCACTCCTACAATACGGTTCCAACATAATTCTGTGTTGAATGAGACAAGAACTACTAGAATTTTCACAATTTTCTTATCATGTTACAGTGAAACTGTGCTATATGGTATACTCTGTCACACGAGAGTATCAGTAATTTTTGTATCGTGATAGATTGAAACCGTATTGTAGGAAACTGTGCTGTAGGAGAGTTACCTATATTTATAAAATGTTTGTTCAATGTTAAACAGACTAATAACTATATAGAGGCTTACTGAAACTCAATCGAAGGAGTTTCGGTTCGATAATCATAAAACGATTAATGAATGGATTAAAAAAAAATATATATATCCAATCACAATATCCTACAACTATACCTAATACTCATCCACTTCTATACCTTCTATGGCAAGATTATATTTGGATTTTCTATAAACTTTTCCAAGATGGGATCATGTTTTTTTTTGCATAAACTTGTTAACTTATAGGCTTTTTGTAATCTGGGCATACATGTTTAGAAAAATATTAGCATAATTTATATATTTGCAACAAATGCTATAAAATCCCTCCGTTTCTGATGTACTTGAAATATTACAATCGTTTGTGCAAACTTACAAGGAAGACGGTAACATATTTTCAATCAATATTTACTTTATTCAACTTGCTATACCTACATACATACATATTACATTTGTATATGTATATCTTTCTTACAATATCTATGTATATATGTATGTACGTATATATGCATTTGCGTAACAATACGTGAGAGTTTCAAAGGAGTATTCTTTCATCATACCGCTAAATGAATACAAGTAAAAACTCAAGAATATTTGAACAAAAATTTTTTGTTGTTGTTGTTTTTTTTTTATTTCTTTTTAAAAAATATCTAGAAAAAACATGGCATTTCCCATAAAGAAAAGGTTGAATTGTTTAACTTTTCAGAAAATTTTAACACACAATACATATACCTACTCTTAAAAGTGGTCACACCTTTCTACCACAATATGTTTGTATAGGCATAGTGTAATAAAGCTTCCAAAGTTATGTTTAATTAAAGATTTCGAATAGAAAGGTATTCCCGATTTAAAATTACGATTTTGTTGTTTTTGTTTATTTTGCGATATATAAAATGGTATAGATAAGGGTTTCAGTTTCAGGGATGGTATAATTTATCCAAACCACATGAAATGTTTTTGTAGCCAATTATTAACTTTATTATGTACAAGTACCTACATAGGTAGTACACATAACTAACTTCAATCTGAAGTTTATATAGAAATTCGGAAATTAGTTTTTAGGCCAATAAATTATTATTGAAATGTAAAAACAAATTTACTTTGGATATGTTGTTACACATGAGGATTAGGATAGTCCTTAGCCTTAGATATATTAAAGTTTTTATGCTCTCCACGGATAGTTTTTCACCTTTTGGCTTATAAATTTAGATAACCGAAATTTAGTGACAACTAGGTACAAATCGCAATAAAAGTTTGGCAAGTTTGATTTTCTCAACAACAATTTTCTAAAAAACATCAGTTCAAAAGAATTCATTTATAGATCAAAAAGTTCCACAACTTACCGTTATGGCGTGCAAACAATTTTTTGTCATTTGTAGAGTTTTTAATCATTTGTATTTAATTTTTGCTCTATGTATATTAGGGTGGATTATTTTTGTATGGAGATTTTTAGATTTGAGATTTGCCAAAGCCCTAGGTGCGGAAAATTTGTGTTATAGCCTAAAAATTTAAAATTTTTGTGCAAAAAAAATTATATTTGATGATCCCCGCGACCCGTTCAAAGGTTAAAATTTGGTAGTTTTTTTTAGTTTTTGACCTATAACTCTTCAACGAATAATTTTAGCTGAATTTCAGTTTAAATTATTCGTTGAAGAGTTATAGGTCAGGGCTTTGGCAAATCTCAGTTTTTAAAAAGCGACCCACCCTAATGTATATCTGTTGTATAGACAAAATATACACAAAGTCGTAGATAATAAATAACTAGGTAACTCATACGGGTATATTATAATCGGTGTAGCCAATTATTCTTCTTTACTGGTTTTCATATGTAATTAACGTCATGACTAGCAATCTTATTTAATTTATCCTTATAATTGTGAAAATAGATTTATTAATTATCTTCTTATTAGAAACCTTCGTAAAATATCGATGCTATTAAATATACCTTCATTTTATCTACTGAATTATATTCTAAAAGAATGGTTTAGGTAATTTTTATTACATATCATCATCACTAATTATTAATGCTCCATTCTGATAATAGTACAATTCACGCATTTCTCAATTCTCATAAGTATTTTGTAATGAGAATTTTTCCATATTAAAATTATAACCTGTGATTTTATAAAAATTGTAGATATTTTTCAACGAACTATTTTTTCTATTGGCAACCATCAAAAGCATGCTTAAAGATATATTTTCCATTTAATTATCGAAATGTTCCCGAAATTCAACGGGCGCGTCCAAAAAAAAGAAAATGCTAACATCAATGTTGTTTAACGACAAATCTTCGAGTAGGCGGTGTTAACATTTCAATCATCAATCACAGCTCCATGGAGCCATAGATGTAATATAACTGAACTTGTATTCACACAAACTGTTTGAATGTAGCATACAAATGGTAAAATTGCTTTTATTTTATTTTTATTCTATTTTTTCTACCTAAATGGACTGGACATGTACGTAAATAATTGGCACTTCGTAAAAAGTTTAATAGTTAGTAATGGACCGATAAAGCTATTCGACTTCAACTGTAAACCATGTTTTCCACTTCATATTTTACCATCTTATCAAAAATGTTTTAATTTTTGAAGATATTGTAAAAAAATATTCCTTTCATTTCAGCTTTTATTACTATTTAATTTACCTATAGTTAAGTACTCAAAAGTACTTTCGAAAAACTAAATAAAATGCAATTAAAATACACACAACTCAAAACATTAAAATGTGAAATGTGAAATGTGACATCGAAAAAAGTCAACATTTCACAAACTTCGGTGTAATAACATTTTTAAATTGTATACTTTTAAGTTGAATTAAATCCAAAAACATTAACCTAAGTATATATGTAAGCCATCGTTGACAGATCTTCCACTTTATAATCAAAGTTTTATAAATTACATATAATTAATTTTAATTAAACAGACACAGACACGCTGATTTTATTTTTTTTTTGTCGTAATTAAAATTCTGCAGTTGAACTTTAAATAACAGCAAGTAAAAACCTCTAAATATACCTACTTACAAGTATATCGGGTGTATATATACTTGATTCGTTTGCTTATGGAACTTTGAAAAAGTTTCATGAAACTTTTCTTAAAAAAATTGTTGGACATTTTAAAATAAATACATATTCTCTCTCCCTGTTGTAAATAAATGATATATTTACAGGTAAGCACACATTAGACATGGGTTCTTATGTAAGTATAATATCGACCTATACATATATTTACCTAAAAAAACCACAATTTTGTTTGTACTTTACTTACCCTAGTACGTTGGTAAGCTGTTTAACGTATTTTCACGTAAAAATATTTAACCATTTCGACCTTTTTAAACAAATTTACATTACCATCCAAGAAATAAATTACCAAAATATAAGATAGACGTAATAACTCAATAAAATATATGTATGTGTATATGTATAAAAACAAGAAAATTCCATTTCCCTAATACTCTTTTTTCTTCTTTCCGTTGTTCGAAGTTAGCTATTGACAACCACAACAACTTTCTACTTATCTATTTTTATATCTATAGTTTATGTACATTTTATATTATTTATTGCTATGTTGTTTGCAAATGTTTTTTTTTTTTTTTTTTTTTTTTCTAAATGCACAGTAATTCAATTTGTACTATATACAGATTTTTCGGATTAACTCTTTGATCTGACAAACAAAAAGCTTAACTCTGCTAATAGGGCTCATTTGTTCTATAATTGTGTTGTGATGCAAGATAAACATCAGTAAAATATGCTAAAACATATTTGTAGAATTGTAGATAAAGATAAAGAAAAAGAAATGTCGAAATTACGGTATTTTGAGTTTAAGAATTTCGCAAAAAAAAAAAATAAACCAAATATTCCAACATTTGAAATAAGAATTTACTATAAATAAAGATTTAATTGCAGAAAGTAGGCAATATAAGAATTTAGAATGTTTCATTCCGAAGTGTGTTTCTTTGTTGCACGTGATTCATAAACAAAAATTTCATCTTCTAAATTTATTTGTGTGACAATAAATAATACATATGCCAATTTAAGTCATTCGTTAGGGTTGAAAATTCTTTTATTTTTTGACATTGAAAGCCTGTTATTTGTTGAATTCATCACCACCATATTTGCTGCTGATTAAATCAATTAGGAATATTCATTCGGTGTTCATTTCAATAGTAAATTTTAAATAAATGTTATCACAATTAAAATGGATGAATTTTTATTAATTTAATTAAATTATTTATTATTATTATTGTTAAACGGGGGGTAGACAATATCTTATTTGTCTATTAGACTCCATTAATTTATTTCAATTTTAATATTACATATGCACATAGGGCAACTAGTCATAATTGAATACATCCTAGTATACTCTAGTTATCTATAATCCTGTATGTAAAAAGTAGAAAAACATTAGGGTACGATCACATTGAACGCCAATAGCGCTTGTGCTTATTGCTTATGCTTATTGCCGACAACCAGCAGCAAAAATATCATCATGTATTCTTATTGTATTTCGCACAATAAACGCTTGTATGTCTTGTTGCTGATGCTGGTTGTCAGCGCCTACCAACTTACATGAATGTTTTTTATTTTGACATTTGAAAGTTGTTGATATAAAAATGGAACAAATAATTAAAACTACTTGATTTTGATAAAATTTCTATAATTTACCAAAGGCCTACTACTACTACTTATAGGCTGATATCGTCCTGTCTCTAGCAATACCGCCTATCTAACATTTTTTTAAATTTGTCAGGAGAGACATATAAAACACTT
>JANSTT010019620.1:0-11095 GCA_026745375.1 Platyura marginata
ATTAACTATACATTTTTATGCTTAATTAATTACAAATATTAGATACCAATGTAATCATCGCACAGGGATGTTACAGTCTCTTGCATTAAGAATAATAAACAATCAACAATGATTTGTGAAATTTCAGCCAGATTTAAAACAAAAAGCTTTTCTATAGTATCATAATTTACCATCTAAAATAATTTTTGGATATAAATTTTAGTTTCGAAAAAAGGACAATTTCTACACACATTCTGAATCGGAAAATCTAGCGCTTTGACAAAATCCAGGAACTTGTTGATAGGAAATTAAGTTTTTGTATTGTCATACAAATTAATGTATAAGCAGAAGAAGTCTTTAATACTTAAAAATAGTCTTATAAGTCAAATTATCAGGAAGCTCTACTTAGAATGAAAACATCATTTACGTTTGTGCCACTCGTCGAGTCCGAGTTCGAGTCTAAATCCGAGGAACTGGATCGTCAAAGGTTACGAATAAATAATTATTTTATTTGTATTTCTATGATTCTAAAATAAGTTGGTTTTCAATTTTTTTTACTATTACTTGCAGGGGAGAGTGGGTATGTATGTCAAACATGACGAAATGCAAAATTTTATAAATGATATTTACGTTAAACTGCATCCAGATGAATTGTTTCTCAATGGTTTTAACGAGTCACGTCCCAAGTCCGAGTAATTGTCACAAATACTCGGTGAGTCCGAGTCGATCCGAGTCGAGTCCAGAAACTCTAGACATTATCATAGCACGTTTATTTTTACCATAAAATGTAGTCATTTTTCTATATTTATTTTTAATTGTGTATGATTACTATAAATTACTACGTTCATAGTAAAATTAGCATTGAGCATAGCATTATTTACTATGATTTGTTGTAAAAATAGTAATTCATAGTAAAAATTCAAATTTTACTATTTTGGTAGTAAAAATACTTTCTAATCAGTTCTGGTAAATTTACTATCATTAATATTAAAAAATAGTAAAACATATTACTATGAAAAATGTAATATTAAAGTATTTTTACTATAGCATTTTTCACATTATTATATTGTTGGTAAAAGTACCACAAACACTGTTGGTTGAAAATCATAAATTAATCACTAGAAAAATATGCTCGGGCGGAGGGCAAGAGGGGCAACATAAATATTTACTGATCTTTCTGCAAATTATGGCCATTTTAAATGGAATTTCAGATATCTTAAATCCATTATACAAGTAGTATTGTTTAAATTATATATAAGAAAGTGGGCGTAACCCGACAAGATTTCCGTTTTCACTAAACACAGTCATTTAGTATGGAGGCCGATCCAATTAGTTTGGGTAAAAATGAAGAAACCCGTAACTTTACAGATAATTGTAAATGTTTTATGTTCGTTTTATGTTCGTAACCGTCTTGAACTCTTATGCATTTCGAAAATACTAACCTACACGCAGATTAAAGTTTTTTGCTTTAATATTTTGATTATTATGCCTAATTAATATATGATCCTATGGAGATATCCATTTCTTTGTAATCAAGTAGTCAAAATTATTATACTTAGTATTTATTTTATTGTAATGAGAATCAGTAGTCTTTGTTTAGTTTTTTATCTATATAAATAAGTTTTTTATAAATTATTCTTACTCTCTCACCAGCAGTTGGAATGATCAGACTGTCTGCCAAACAATAGCTATAAGTGATTGTTTATGTTGTATTAAAATAAATAAATTTAATTTAAATACAACTTTGTTGTAACAACCCCAAATTATTCTTTTCCTTGGTCGAAATATACAGACGGGTAAGACAAGGTATCTTACCCGTATTCTGAATTCTAACTTATGTCAAGTTGGTGTAAGACAGGGCTTCTTATCCACAATCCTAAAGACGGATGATGGTTAATTACTTGAAAAACTCTACTCTACGTCTTATTAGTGATTATCCATCAACAAATTTAGTTGCCTGCTATTTTCTTAGTAAAGTTATCTATCTATTTATACTTACAGATTTCTATACTAGGTACTATATTATATAATAAAGAGATCTCTAAGTTCTTTTGTAAGGTAATTGATTTCTCTTAAGGTAACCAATGGTAACTTATCCAATTTGTGGTAACGTTTCTTTCTAAGAATAAAAAAAAAAAAAAAATAAAGGAAAAATAAATAAATAAATAATATTATTGACGGAAAAACCCGTAACAGATTTACTATACAAAAAACATCACCAATGTTTTTAAGCAGAAAGGAAAAAAAAAAAACAAAAAAAAAAAAAAACTGTTTGAAACAGTGATTCTGTTTCAATGCATGTTGTACATACATGTAGAGACTGTAGGTAGAGGTATGCTAGGAGTGAGTATACGAGCTTTTTTCTATGGTTTCAACAAAAACCATTTAATCTACAAAATGAATTAACTAGGTTATGGTGCGAAGCGAATACAGGCCAAAGAAAATTTAATAACACATTTAATTCCCCTGGGCATATACATATATATGTATGTATGTATGTCGAGTGTGCTTATATACATGTATATACCTATAAATGTATATTATATCTACATATATATGTATTGTATATACATATATATACGTATAATGGTATGTGTGTTTTTGTACAGGAAATTCTTTACACGAACAAAAAAATCAAGTCACAAAACGGATACATTATTTATGAAGCTCCGTATACAAAGCCTCTATATAAGCAGTGTGCTTAAAGCTTTTTTTTTTTTTGGGTTGAGGTGGAGGTAATGTTATGCTGATGAACACTGTTTTGTTTGATTTGCTATTTAAATTGAGTATTTTTGTATATATAAGTAGATTATTATTGTTTTTGTACTAATCTTTTGTGTATTTATTCTGAGTTTTGGCTTATTGTAAGCATGAATATAATTTTGTTTTTGTACTGTACACGAGCGCCCTCGAGATAAATTTAGAAATTCAGCATTATATGTATGTATTCGATATCTACATTTAGTTATATATATAAAATGGAATTGTTTACCTAATTGTCTCAATTATAGAATTAAAGAATTTACAGTGTTTAATATTAGGAGAAATAAATAAATGTGGGTAAGTCTAAATGAAACTAATTTTTCAACAAAAGATAACAAGAGAGAGAGATGGAGAGACAAAGAGGGGAAAGAGAAAAATGTTCCAAACAACAGTTTAATATAGGCGAAGAAGAATCACTGCCACTAAGGCTGCGTACAGAGTGAATGCGAAGATTTCAAGCGATTAGGCAAAGCAAGAGTGTTCATTATTATTGAAGCGAATATATTTTTACAATATTCATCTATTTCCAAGTAGATTCGATAGTCATGAATTCGTCAGATGAAGATAATTTCGAGTCTGAAAGTGTCTAAAACGTTTAACGTCGAAAAAAATTCCAGTTTTCAATCTAGAACACAAAATGAGGAAAAAATAAAAAAAGAACCCCTGTTATTTAACATCCATTGCACAGCTCTTTCGCACGTAGTCGCACGGTTATATCATCACTCTTCGCTTTGCCTTTCGCGTTAACTCTATACACAGCCTAAGGAAAAGTACGAATTTTTTTTGACACCAATTGAATTGAATTGAATTAAAAATTTAAACACTGTTTAATATGTGTATTCTATGCCTACAGATGATTCGCCACTGTAAAGAATAGACCGAGGATGTCTGAATCGTTCGCTTTATTAACGAGGGTTTTCTTCTAAAAGCGAACATTTTATTTGTTGAAAAAGTGACGACGGGTCAAAGAGTGTGAGGTTCGGATTCCACCATAAAAATAGTAAATTCTTTTTCCATAATAAAAAATGTCTGTGTGACTGACATTGTATACACAATTTAGAATAAACTAATGTCGAATGTTACGAATAGGTATGGACAAATGGACATATGTCAGTGAACTTGTTATGGCTGTGTAATAATCTGATTCAGTCTATATGTTACCTTGTGTAACGACAGATGTAATGATGATGATAACGACAATATAATATTTGGCCATTTGTTTTGAATAAATTTAAATATGCATTATATATTATTATACGTACCTGTAGATAGTGTAGAGAAGAGGAAAATTACGTAGGTACCTACCGATTTAAGAAAGCATCTATTGATGCAGTAACGTAGCGTGGATTTTAATTTTTCCTATGCAAAATATCTCTAACATTCTGAAAATTTAATTCGCATAATTTTCCTTAATTCTGAAAATATTTTTATTTAAAAGTTAAATTTTCTTTGAAATAAAATTATTTTTAGTAGAATATTTCAACAATTAACGGAGTTATGTGGATTATAGTAAGAATTTCAGAGGTACTTTATATATGGAAAAATAAAATTCACGCTACGCCACTGTCTTGAAGTGAAAATGTATAAATATTTGAAATCTTTTTAAAAATGGTCTCAGAGACAAAAATCAACTATAAAAGTATGTAAAAGTAGGTACGTGAAACTTATCTTTTACGAAAAATACCATAAGTTACCATCATTCTTACTATATCTTCAAATATTAACTTTAAAACGACTATAGCAAACATTAAATTCATTCATTCAATAGAAATTGCAAGCAGACCTGAGAGATAATAAAAAAAAAAAAAAAAAAACTTGTTTCAATAGAATTATTATCTCAATGTGTCCTCAATATATTCCGCCCAATGAATATAAGCTCCAAATAGCAAGAATGAACATAGGAAAAGTGTTATTCTGCACTAGCATATACTGCAGTCAGCCACTTTGAGCTATTAAAATGTATACATCTCCTCTTGAAACGTATAGCCGGGGATCTGTCTGCATCACAAGAAGTAACATTTTCCTATATAATATAATGTAGAGTGAAGTATAAGGGATACGCGATGGAATTCGTGCATTTTATCTTTTTTTCAGTTCTGTGAGATGAAAATAAAATTCATATATTCAAGTGGTGCGCTCCCCTTTTGAATTTCATTTTCTATTAGTACTTGCTTTGACATCTGCAAGAATAAAAAACGAAAAATATTTTACATTAAATATTTGTGTAAAAAATTTATTGAAGGTATTTCTAACCTGGGGTTTTTTTTTATTGGAAGTGACATTTATTTTATTTTGTTGATTTTTATGTTGACAAGGTATGTTTATTATCGTTTTCCTTTTGTGGAAGACATATATGGGATAAAGGATTTGTGTACCATTATTTGTTGTTATTTGGAGTGGGTTCTCATTCATAATTTTCAAAAAACATACAGAACATAATATGTAAATATAGATTTGATGACAAATTATTTAAAATGTTTTTATAAAACAAAAGGTAAAGGATAACAGTAAAGAAAAAAAAATAATTAGCTACGCCACTTATTTATTATCTACGATCTTATTTATTCTTATTTATCGTAAAAATACGATAAAATAAAAGCTATACGATATACGATAAATTGGAAAAGTTTTTCGAACCTAATGTAATAATTATTGTGTGGAGCACTACTTTTTCGAGCCACTGTATAATCTCACGAATTAAATTTGTCACTGAGCCAAAAGAAATTTAATTTTAATCTAATTGTACGTTAAAAGACCTACAAATTAATCTTATTGAATTGTACACGGCTATCCTGATTCCTGAGGCTCAAATCGATATGTGCGTGTGCGTGCATTGAAGAAATATTTATGTTGTGGTTATATACCATTTGTTGCGGTAAACGAGAAGCGACATGCTCAATAATGATATTGTTGACTTAATTCGCTACCCAATCATTCTATTGTCATTAATAGCCATTCAATTAACCTACATATAAAATGTCCCATCCAATACACCAATAACGTTCTACATTTATCTATACATAATTCTTAAAAAATAAATACTTGACAATTTTTGGAAAACTTTACAAATTGATTTTCAAATACTGACGACCCATATTATGTCCGCGTGTTTCTTCCTTCATTCAAAAAAAAAAAAAAATTATGGTAAAGCTTTCTCCAATTTAACGGACCTTTTATAAAATTATGTTCTACCAAATATTACCTATATACATATATATATATATATATATATATATACAGAAAGTAGAGCTTTCAGAAACACACTTTCTCCGATAAAATATGGGAAATTTTTTTTCAATAAAAACATAAAACTTTATAGTTTACATGCGAAAAACACGACCGACCCGGTACGAAGAAAATT
This sequence comes from Platyura marginata, assembly GCA_026745375.1. Lineage (NCBI taxonomy): Eukaryota > Metazoa > Arthropoda > Insecta > Diptera > Keroplatidae > Platyura > Platyura marginata. The sequence goes on from JANSTT010019620.1 coordinate 6,104, forward strand.
ATGTACGACGATACTATATAAACATTTTTCTAAGTACCTGATTTACATATTAGATGGAAAAGTTTTATCATTTTTATTCAAATATCTGTGTTGGTATAGTATGCGCATATATTTTAAGAAACATTAACATTTTCCGTAATTTTTATGCAGAAAAATAAAATATGTGTATGTGGAAAGCAAGGTTTTTCCTGTTACTTACCATCATCATATACATATACACATAACATAAATATTTTCTATAGTTATATAACAAATTTTCATCTATTGGCAAATTTTCATATGAATGTAACAGCTATGATAAAATCGTTTCTGTATATCATCCGTGAATAGAGAGTACGGCCAGGATCTACAGCAAAAAAAACAACAACAACAACAACAACAAAAAAACATTGCAGTTCAACCCATAAATAGTTATATGTGTAAGTATAGGAAAAACATGACTGTATTGTGATTTATGAGTTCGTAATATTCTGGCTAAGGTCGATTAGGCATTTATTCATATTAATATTCTGGTAAACGAAAAACTGATAGAGGTTCTTGACACACATTAATATTTTTGTTGCTATAGGCTTTTTGTGGGGTTTTTTTTTTTTTTTGTTCCGTTTCAGGGATATTACAGGAAAATACTAAACTATACGAATTCCGTATTATTGGTTTTTCAATTTTTACTGTTTTTTGTAGATACTTCCTTTTAGTAGAGAGTATCTTTTTCCGTATTTGATTAAATATTTGGGGGAAAGAATTCTGAATGCAGAGCAATTTTTCTGTGTGTATCGATAAAACACTATATAAACATAAAGTAAGACTAAGTCACGTACACTTTGCATAAAAATTAAGCTGGTAAGTACTTAGTCGGTAGTCGCCTATAAATATGGTCCCAAATAGTTCGAATTCTTGGAAAGTTAAAATTTTTTTCAATAAAACTGACATGTTTTTTGAAAATATTGCAAAAACTAGAGGCTTAAGCCTACCTACACTGCGGCCTTTACTTAGGCCTATTGTATAATACTCCAGTTACATTTATCTCAATTAAACTGACTCTTTTTTTCGTGGGAAAATTTTTTACGGAAACCTTACAAATGCGCGCTATTTCACCTCCATTTAAGCAATGCTATTTTTTTGAGATAATTCCTCAGACTGTTTTTTTAAATGCAATCCAGCCACCTGACCTCAGATTCAAATCAACATACCAGAGAAGAACATTTCATGTTTTATCTTAGTCGGACTTGAACTAGGGACATCCCGCTCCAAAGGCAAGGACTCATTTACCCAAAGTTCAAACTCTGTATGAGAGAAAAATACGTAACATTTTACTTCTAGACTGGAATGGTACCCATGACCTCCTATTCCAAGGGCATTACCTCTACCACTGAGACATTTGGTATACATAGACATAACCCGATTATATTAGATTTTCAAGAATTAAATAAAGCGTCCCATTTAAGCCTGAATAGAAAACATCTTACGTCTTATTTCTGGTAAGATAGGTTTACTAGATTCGTAAAATGGCGATATAAAGGATTTTCTTAATGGTACCTGGGAGTACAAAAAAAAGAAAGAAAAAATTTCCAATTCCAGTAAAATCTCAGTACGCCATTAATTAATTTCTTATTGAATTGACAAGATCTATACATACATATATACAGCATACTCGTATATACATATACCTAGATCGTTTTAAATTAACATTGTCATTTATAAGTATAAATACTTAAGACAATTCACGTTTCTGGTTAATTCAAAATTAATGTCTACACATAAATTACGCTCTGTATGTACATTTTCTATAACAGATAATGGTTGGTCTTGAGTTTGGGCTTTCTTCTTCTTCTTCTTTTTTTTCTACTGACGAACCCTAAAATTATTCTACACAAGTATTGGGGTGTGTTCATTACCATAATGATATACGAGTATGTGATTATAATTGCCGCAATACTTAATAGCATAGAACGATAAATCTTAAATCAAATGAAATATGGAATAATAATATACATAATAATTATATTAGTATCATGTAGGTATATATGGTATACATATAGCTATATATATATATATATATGTATGTACTTATATAATACACGCTAAAGTTAACATACAAAACTTATGTTAATACGTCCCTCATGTATATTTCAGAGCTTTTATTAAATACAAGTAGCGGGTATACGTTACGCATTCCAAAGCTGTCTCACTGTAGGAGTATTATAGCAAAACTAGAGCACTGATGGGTGGGTTTGCTTAAAGCTTATGGGCTATGCTATATATACGAACATAGATATATGTATAAATATATGTTTCAAATATATATATATATAATGTTTGTGTTTGTGTGTGCAGCAATATATCTTGCATAAAAGATGATGCTCTTGAAACGAAGATGGATGTGGCACATTGTTGTAATAAGTAGAAATTTGCTGCCAAACATCCTGTAAAAGACATATTGCATATTAACGTGTAACAAATTTATTTGCAACCCAAGTTCCCAAAGTAGATATTTTATATGAAACATAAATTTTGTTGGAATGCAAAGGTTATTTACGATATGAAACATTAAAATAACGTACAATTTAATGGATTTGTCAATAGTTAAAATATTTTGAATTATACACATAGGTACCTAGAACGCAATTATTTTTATTACATATGTACATATTTTCCTATCTATTTAGTTTTATTTATTTATTTGACCTTTGCTTATAATGCTGCAATATCGGCTTCATCTTTAATTGCTTAGAAAAAAAAATTAGAAAAGTATTTTCGTCTTTAAACGGTAATTCGTTTCTACATCAAGGTGAAATGTTGAGTAAAAGATAGGCCTTCTAGTTTCATCATCATCATCCTCATCATCATCAGGACGTTTGTTGTGTCACGAGAGAGCATAGACCATCACACAGAAATAATTTACGTTAGTAGTAAAATTGTCAAAAAACTGACATAATTACTATCGCACCTTTTAGTTTTTACCATAAAATGTAGTAAATTTACTCCATTTATGGTATATTATATAAAACTATTATAAATGACTATAAATATACTGAAATTACCACAAACCATAGCATGATTTACTATGATTTGTTGTAAATATAGTAATCCATAGTAATTTATGGTGAAAATTTAAATTTTACTATTTTGATAGTCTCGCACGGTAAAAATACTATTACAAACTGGTAAATTTACTATCATTTAAATTTAAACAAAAAAACGCGGTAATTACAATATTTTTACTATAAGTATGATTTTTCAGATTACTATACTATTGGTAAAAGTACAACAAATGGTGTTGGTTGTAAATCAATTATTTTTTATATTAATTTTACCATGATTTATAGTAAAAACTACAATTCAATTTTCTCAGTGTGTATGTTCCAAATACCTATACGGTACAAGTCATACTGTCGATACTTAAGAATAACTTGGGTGTATTTTATCGATGAAATTTCTCTAGGCATTAGGAACTTTCTTAATTGTGATATTTTTTTTTTTTTTTTATTAGGACCACCTTCTTCTTATTAACTTTCACAATCATGACCTTTGAAATAATAATCCCAGCTTAAGAAGCCCTCCAATATAATAATCGAATTTTCTTAAAACAAATATTTTTTTTTCTATGAAAATTAGTTACCTGTCCTGTCAATATTGAGGAAATAAACTTTCTTAAGAACTTACCAAAACTAATCACATAAAGTTAATTTGATTTGTTTTCGAAATCCAATATTTCCAAAACATCATCACTGAATAGAGGAGATGTTGGAAGGAGGTGGTGTATATGTATAGAGAGAATTTGGTTTTGACTTTCCAAAAATAAATCCTGTTAAATCATGCGTTACTAACGAAATTTGCAAAACAGACATAAATTCCAGCGTACCCCGAAAAAGTTATTACATGAAATGTCTAATTTAACAATATTCATTTTCCATCTAACTCAACTCATGGAACCATAAAGTTCGCATCAACATCAGTTAATAATAAAGTTTTGATTTTAATCTGCGTTTTATCTTCTTTTACTTCTAAGCGCGTATACATACTTTGCGAAATAAGCTTGGCGAAAATGTTCAGAACGAAATTGTGTAGCAGCTGCCGTCAGGTAATAGAACATAATAGAATTATTGATGTTTCTCTCCAACAATTTCGTTCTAAGATCATCCTGAAGGCGCGCGTATATACTAAATTATAATAAATTGTTCGACATAGTTATAGGATTGGCATGATGAAGTGTCTTTTCCTAATTGCTTTGGAAAATATTTTGAATTGTTTGGAAATTAGGGTTATTAGCTATATTGTTTTCTCAAAGCATAAGATTTATGTGTTTTTTTTTTTATTGTTGAGAATGAAGACTTTTTTGCCTACACACTTTACTAAAGATTCCTTACAAAGAACTATTGTTCTACCATCTATAAGACTTCATATTGTATGATTTTATATTTATTTTACTGGAATTATCTGCTCTTCTAGGCTTCTATGGATCAATATGAACCCATGAGTTATGCCATATTTTTATAGAGGCCATAAAGATAGTTTATATTACTGTAATGCTGTATATTTTGAACACGAACATCTTCACCTATCGACTACTCGAGACGTCAAAAAAAATAATATAAAAATGTTAAATTATGTGTATGTAATTTCTGCTGAATACTTGCTGAATAACGGAATTTATCCTTCATTTTATCGTTTTTGACATAGTGGAATGGGAAATTGCCTAATAAACTACAATAAGTATTTTAAAATTGTTGAACTGTATAATATAAAAATAATACAGACCCACTTGCGTTTGCGCAATAGTTGTTTATCATTTATTTCGATTGGACGTCGTATTCAAAATCGCCATCATACTAATTCTTATACATCGTTTTCGTTTTTGAATGAAAACAAAAATAATTAAATTAATTAATCAAAAATTCAAAATGTGGGCACCTACAATCAGGGATGGGAAAAACACAAAAAAATGATGAAAACTACATAAACTACAAAAATATGTAAAATTGGCATGTAGTT
>JANSTT010019621.1:0-11092 GCA_026745375.1 Platyura marginata
TTTTTTATATGGCGCCCCTATTTTGAATATGTAATGTAGCGCCCGGTTACAATGCACCATTTGAACCTATGGTAGATTCGGCCCTGTATGGTAGATTATGTTATGGTAGGTTATGTTATTTGACTTTATTATGCGCGTAAATATAGTCGGTATGTAATACCTACATCCTACAGTCTATATCTATATAGACATGTATCTCAGCCATTTACATTTTTAATTCTTTAAATTTCTTTCGCATCAAAAGCATATTCCATTTACAGAACCCAGACATATATTTTAATATAAAAATATTTTTCGTAGTGCATACTATAATAACTAATAAACGAATTAGTTTTTTGGTTAATATAATTTGTCTGATGTTTGCCCATGTTTGTATATAAATAAATGTTGAAAAGTCTTAATTTGCTTCCATTTCCGTAAATTGAAGTAAACCTCTTTGACCTTATTTAGAAGCTGTCTGCGATTTTTCTATCAATCAATCAACATCGCTTCAATCGTATAATCTTCTGTAATATTTTATTTGTTTTAGTTGTTCCAATTTGGATTAAAGTATTGTTTTTAATTTTGTAAAAATTGTTATTATACTTAATGAGGGTCAGTTTTATTAAAAAAAAAAAACTTAAATCATGAGAAAAAATCTATACCTACCTACATAAACAGCATTAGATTTTGGTTTTGCAGTTATCGCATGTACATTTTTGGAAAATTGCTCTTTAAACATAAATTAGGTCAGAATTTGTCTATAAAAATTATTGAAGAAAGTCTGAACTTTTTAATAGCATTTTCCGTTATTGTGCAATATAAGATTAAATATGATTTATAGAATTTATATGTAGCATTAGGTATGTTTTAAACTAAATTGACTATTATCTTATTTCGGATATTAGCTAGCTTAACTTTTTTTCTATCAGAATAAAAATATTCACTATAATCACAGTAAAATAATCAAAATGATATAAACTTACATATAGGGTGTCCCACGAATATACTTACCGAAAGTAAATGCCTAATATCTTTGAAGAATGAATAAAAAAATAATACACAGCAAACTAATTACATCCAATTCTTAAACAACAATAGAAATAACGTTACTTATTTAAAAAAAAAAATAATGTAGGTACTTATAAAAACCACACCACAAAAGAATATCTTCTGGACGTACAACTACATATATATAACAAAATTGAATAAAACGATTATATGTAGTACCTAAAAAATATTGTTAAATGGCCAAATAATCAAAATTGACGCATATCGATATTTTTTGGTTGCATTTTAGCTAAATGCATATTAAATATGGCAATGTATAAAATAATTAATAACAATATTGGAATTTATATTCGAGACAAAGAAAAAACTATTGATCAGCACAAAAGCTGAATTTGTTCATAATTCTATTGCATTTCCAAACGTATACGTACCTTACATACATATATGGATGGCATGGATTGACCAAAAAAAAACTAATTATAAATTCAATTAATAACTTAAGCGAAATTCCATCGATCCAATAAATATGAATTTATTAAATTGTTAATTCAAAAGAAGAAGATGAGTTCTTTTTTCGGGTACACCACACACTAATCAGAAAAAAACAACTATGAGAGCTTTGAGAAGAATACCAAATTCGGACATCGCATCATCGAACAATACAAATATTATCTCGAAACATTTTAAAAATAAATGTGAACTATACAATAAATCCCAATGAATCCCATAGAGGAGAGACTGCAAAGAAAACTAATAATAATTTGGAATATTTTTCGTCCAGGGTTTTTTTGTTTTCTTTAACCGGACCTTTTAGTATGTTGGACATGCAATCATTTATAAATATGTGAAATTACAATGATATCGTAAATTGGTAAAAAATAGTCGCTCGGTTTCGTCAGTTTAACTTTTTGAGATGAATTTTGATATAATATGTAGGTATAGGTACATTTGTACATATGAATTATGAGTATGGTATGAGATAAAAAAAAATGTTCAAATTAAAAAATTGGAAAAATTGGAATTCGATCAATCATTGTTTTGAGTGAGACTAAAATTGTTGGTAATTTTTTTGTAATTTATTTAGAAATTATTCTCAGACTTAAAGTTGATTTTGGAATTGAACAATATGTACATAAATAAATACCATGTAGAGTGCTAAATAGTATATATCTACCTAAATAGTGTGCCATTAGTATACCGTGTACTATTATTTAAAATGTATCAAATAGTATATGGGTACGGAATTTGGATCTAATTTCACCATTGCCATTGACCAAGAAACACTAGAGTTTAGTGATCAATAAAATTACGAAAATCTGGTGTTTGAAGATTTTTGAAGAAGATTTTGGTTATCATCATCATCGGAAAGAATAGCTGATGGTGATTCTTAAGAAACTAATGAGTCAGATTAACAAATATTTATTTGTGTATACATTTTTGTATTTTTATTGTTAATTTCCCTGGTATAATATTTGGATTAGTATATCAAGATTAAGATTAAGGTAGGATTTACCATATAAGTATTGTACCATGTATGATAATCGGCAATCTACGGTATCCTCCTCTACTAATCCCGAGTGATTATTCTTACATTATTTAAATATATACTTATAACAATGTTAATACCAGAAGGTTTCGAACAATTGACTGGAGATCTTTTCACCCGAAATATTTCAGATATTGTCTAATCTATACAATATTGGCAAATTTATTTTACATACATAACTATGTATTGTTGCATATGTAATTCCTTTTAGGTAAAGAAAAGAAGTCAATGTTCGGTCGGTTCACAGGCTGTTCACATGCGATCATGTCAGTGAATACTGTTACCCTTGCTTTTGTGGTAATGATCCCTACAAACGGTAAATGGACCTTCAGTTTTTCGTTAACCATAAATTTTTTTTTTGTTTCTATACAAAAATAAAACCTCATCAATATTGTATTGAATTTTCTGTTGGATTTTTCGTGATACCCATAACACACCATAAGTGTACAAAACTATATACCTACAGACATGTAATATTTTCACATTATCATCAACATCAGCATCATCGAAAACAGATAACCAAAAATGTTTTTACACAATATAGTAATTACTAACTCAAAAATATATATAGCAGTTCAACGACTTTGTTAAAAAGATTACTGAAATAAAATTTAAAAAAAAAACTACAACCACGGCAAACTCTTTTTTAGAAGAACTTGAGAAGCACTTGAGAAAAAATGCCAAATTCCGTTCACTATGTAAATTGAGCTGAGAAAAAGTATATTTCAATCGACACCATAGACTGAAAATTATCTATGAACCGTATAAGCGATTATAACTCAATTTATTAAGTATACGCTTCAGATATAGTGTGAAACTAGACACATATCATTTATATTTATATGCATACATATGTAGGTATGTAGGTATATAAACCTAGAGCCAAAAATGATTGATCACAAAATAATTAGATATTTTAATTTTTTAAATACATGCTTTGACTAAGATTTCGATTAGATTATTAATAAGTATAATTTTGCAAAAAAATTGACGTGAATGTCAATAAATTATATATGATGAAATATTTAAATAGCTGTTAATTTTTTTTAATATGTATTTAAATGTTTTTTAAATTATTCAAAATGTGATTATTCATAGAACTAAGAATTTTAATTAGAAAAAATTTCTCTTAAAAATCCCTTTAGCTGAAATATAATTAACCATAATTCTTAACATTAGCCATTCAAATATTTGTGTAATGTGTGACGGTGCACGATTGTAGATCTCTTCCATTTATTCATCAGCTCACAAGTGATCAGTTGATATGTCAAAAAAAAAATTAATAGACACAAAGCAGTGAATGATGAAAAAATAAAGTATCTAAAAATATTAAAACAAACCGGGCGACTAGACGACCTACTGATGGAAAATGACAACTTTGAAGGAGTGCGGGAATTTCAATATTTAGGGGTGCAGATAGGCAATTGAAACCTAACGAAAAAAACACTTGCAAGATAGAATTCAGAAAGCTAATAAACATACGAACGAATCCTTAAATCAAAGTTAATATCCACCACAACAAATCTGAAGATATATAAGTCAATCATAAGACCCATAGGAATATGCGGAATAGAAGCTATGGCCATTACAAATATTGACAAAAACAACCTAAGAATTTTCGAAAGAAAGATTCTTAGAAAGATTGTTGGACTAGTACAAGAGCACACACAAAAAAAATGTTTACGAATGACAAATTAAACCATCTAATACAGAAGGAGAAGATGTTAGGTTTAAGAAATCACAACAGGATGGCTGGGTTACGTAGAACGCATAAACAATGTTAAAAGATGGAGAGACGACGTCCTGGATGACCTAAGAACAATAAACATTCAACGGTGGCACAACAAACAAGACACAGAAAACTTTGGCGAGATATAGTAGAGTAGGTCCACCCTAGGCTGTAGCGCACAAGGAAAAAGAAGGAGACACAAAGCAGGTACCTACATATTTAAATATATAACAGTAAGTAAAATGTATCATGATGCCAATCAATCGTTATTATTATTTGAAATTTTTTCTTTGTTGCTTAACAATTTTGAAAAAAAACAATTTTTCGCTGTTATTTAAAAGTTAGATATTAGATATATATATATATAAAAATAATTGGGTGGGCTTAAGTAATTTTGAAATTTCTTTTATTTTTCGTTTTAAACTCTTTAAATTGGTATAATGACTGTTCATCTTTATCTATATATCAATAATTATAAACAAATTTACTTGGCACGCACACCATTCAATAAACTATTAATGAACAAATAAATTAAAGATAAATATATGTAATTGAACGGTTAGTTATGTGTTTTTTTGTAAGATTAGTTCACACAATACAACTTAAATAAACTTCTTATAGTTTCATTTAATTATAATTTTTTTTATTATTCATCTTAATGGAGCAAATTTGTTTGATTAATATCTTATTAACTGTGCACAAGGTGTTAATGGTTTTTATTTAATCTTTAATTGGCTATAAATCGATAATGTACATATACATAAACATTATGTAAATATAGTTCATATGTATATGTTTGAAGAAGTGTAAATTTTATAGTTATTAATGGTACCTATACTTATATGGTCCACTCATTAAACAAATCTTGGAAGAGACATTTTCAAATTTTATACAATTAATCGATTTATGTGATATATTATGTTCTAAGAAATTAAAAAGAAAAAGAAAAAATTCACATAATAAAACCATTCAAATGTTTTATTATGTGAATTTTTTACTAAAACCACAAAAATAATAACAAATAAGAAAACAACATCCGAGCACGAGCGTACCTATGATAAATCTTTCAAAAAAAAAACTGTAAAAATATCATAATTTCAGTGAAACGCGCGTGCCATTAAGTTAACCAAATTTACCAACAACAACAGGAGAAAAAATTATTTTCTATGGTCATTGGTTATAAGTCATTTAAAAAACAACAGTTGGTCAATGTATACAAGAATTGATTAACATTAACTATATATGTATTGTATATGGGGTCTTAAATACAATATTACAGTATTAGATTTTTATGGACTCTCATAATCGAAGCAACAAAAAAAAAGTATAAATGGATGATAATATATAAGAAACAGGGTCCTTAAACTATAACAAGGTATTGACAAGCACTTAACCACACTGGTAATTTACCCAGTTCAGGTAATTCTCTTCTTTTTTTTTTGTTGGCAAGTGTCCGTTTTTCTTTGTTCAAATCGATCAAGATTGACTTCAAACCATTTTCTAAATAACTGAAACGAAAATTGATCGATTTTTGGGTTTATTCGTTTTTGCCAGCATGCAATTTTTATGTTAAAAGCCGTGCAAAATCTTAAGCTTTACAAATAAATCTAAATTGTAATTCAAATATTATTTTATACTTAATAAAAAAAAGTTCAATACTTAACCAAAAATATCATTAATATCACTGTAAAACTATAACTAAATCAAATTCATTCACGTAAAGAAATAAAAAAAAAAACTAAATTTATTGACAAATAAACCTAAATGAGGACATTTCTGACAAAATTTATGATTATTGTCATCTTATCTTGTCGTTCACTGTTTAAAAATGTCAATTCGACAAAATACTATATGACATTGGTGACACCATTACTTTGGATATGATGGCGTCACATGTAATTCATTAAGATAATACACTACGATTAAAGTTAATTTATAGACGAATATTGTGATAGCTCTATATACAAGATGATATTATCTGAAAATGACTATTAGACCATTTAACCATCATCAATACGGTAGTTTATGAGTGGTGCTCTGCAAAAAGAAAAAAAAGGTACTTTTTTTTTTTACTATACTGACGAAAAATATAAATAACCATATATTTTCAAAACACCGTCGTATTATATTGTTTTAGTGTCGGTGTGTTTAAATAAGGACCATAATTTTAAACATCAAAACAAAAAAGTGTCGAAAATTTATTTGTTAATTAAGTTTTAGCAAATTTTGTTAAAGAAAGAGATGTGGAAAAGAAATAAATCTTTCTACAATTTTGCTCGTCTGTTTTCCTGTTGTATTATAATGTAATAATACATTTTTAATGAAAACAGAAAAACTCTATCCTGAATGTTCTTGGTCTCATTATAATTCTGATCACGTCGCAACCATGACATACCTGTAACAATCCATTAAGTCACTAATCGACGAAATTGAGATGTTATGATCATTTTGTAAATTCCTTTTAGTTCCAGTCGGTGTACTCGGTTGGGATAAAAAGAAGTATTTTGATAAAAGTGATTTTTAAATTAGGAGACATTTCAGACTTTCAGTATACATACATTCATACTTATGTACTTATATATGTATGATTATATATAAGTATTATGAGATTTGAGAATAGCAAGTTTTTCTTCTGGCAAGTGTGGATTAACCATTTTTGGTATGTTTTTAACTTGACAAATTCTCTTTATGCATATTGTACAATAGTTTTGGTGCTAAAGAATTAAATTTAGCGAATTGTATATGGGCCCAGATTCGTATATAATTGAATAACATTTTTGGAACGTCTTTCTTATATTTCAAATTCAATTCATATTAGGTCACTTCTAAAAAAGGAAATTCCAGTTCCTTTTAAATTACAATTGATTGTATTATATGTAATTATAAAATGTTTGAGGCGACAAATTACATAGAGATAGATCGTTGGAATAAAATTAACAATTTAAAAAAAAAAACAAAACTTAATGATCCGACTTTTTGGTCTAATGATTTAAAAAAAATAGGCCATATGGAAAATGAACTTAATTTTAATTCATCCCTCTTTTTCAATTTGCGTGCATTATGGTAGGAATAATGTTAGGGATGCGGTTCAGTAACAACAAGGCAAAAAAGAAAAAAAAATTATGAATTGTTTGTTTGTCGTTTTGACATTTTCTACTATATTTAAATACAAACATTAACCTATAATTTACAACATCCCTTTCTCATATAATAACCAATAACACCCCTAATCATTCGTCATGTACAATTGTACATACATGCATACATAATGTATGATACATATGGGGAGAAGCTACAATGGAAAATTCCGGCACACTTTCAATAATGTGGCTAATATAATAATAATAGTGCAGGGCTACACAGTATACACAACATAAAAATCAATTAATTTTCAATTTTACGATAGGCAGAACACATCAGGTTTATATTTGGTAATTTTTGACTTACATATGCGTAAGTATACCTAACCTACATTATACAATGTATACCTATATCGATGACCATATGTGTATCGATTTCAGGTATTTATGTTTCAACACCCCCAGAAATGTGTATGTTGCGAGGGTGAAATTGTGCTTGGATTTTATTTAATTTTTATTGTGAAACCGTCATTTCGACGTGACATTTTAAGCTATTTTAATAAAGACAATAAAAAAATAAAACATGCACATAAGCCAAATTAATGTAATATGATTCATAATTATATAACATACAAAATGATTATATATAAAATATGAGTGTAGTTACAGGTGCGATATAGTAAGCGATACACTAAATATTTCAATATCGTCAAGGTTGATTAAGTTTAGGATTAAATTTGCAGTGTATGTACTTATACAATTGTCAACCTTTAATTAACTAAATAAATGTGCGAAATATGTATTCATGTATTCATTTAAAAACAATATAGCCGCATATAATAAAATTACTTTATATGTCTGTAATTCCTAAAAGGATCCACCCCAATTTTTTTCATTTTTAATTAAGGACTAAAAATATACATTTAGTTAAGATCTCTATCAGATGGTTTTTGTTATGTTGTTGTTGTTGTTATTATTATATACTCCTCGCGACCGTCGATGATTGCTTTGCATACGCGTAATAAAAAAAACCGTCCAATTTTAGGAAGTAAAGTTAAAATAAGTTGACCGGTGGTGTGTGGACGTTGTGGTACGTCGTACATATACGAATGCATACGGCCGTTGTACAAAATGAATTATTTATATAAAATTTATCTGATTGTATAACCCCAATTGTATTTTTAAAAAAATTTGAACATCTTTTCGTTTGTGATTAGTGGTGTTAGTTAGCCATATAATTTTATGTATATTATGTATAGTTATGCATACTATATACTATATACTATATCTCCTACATAATATCTGTATCCACCCATTATTTTATCTACCGATAAATTTATTTTCACTCCATACCGCAGACTTTGGTAAATAATCATAATATACCAATTGATTCAAGTCACAGAAGAATCCTTAAACAGTAGACTTATGAAAGACTTATGAGTATATGTGTATTTCACTCTGACTGTTCTCTCTGAATTTGTAATTAATTAAATAGAATACGTTACCACAAAGATTTCTTATGCATATCCTTGAATTTTCCTTAAAATGTTAAAATGTTTTATTATTTCTTCTAAAAATTCGGTATTTTTTTTTTTTATATATAAATTAAGTTATCAAAATCAAACCATTCAATGAACTATTTCCATCCACATCCGGCTAACGTGAATTATGCTTAATCATTGAAATTTAATTTAAAGTCGCAACTGTTATAAGGAAGCTAATACGCTTTTATGTGTTTAATATATATATATATACATAGTTAAGAAAAAGGATTTCTTCACCCCTTATCGTTTAAAATAATTAAGAATAATTTTACCTGAATAATATAAGTCACTCTGTTATTAATCATATAATGTCGTGCGCAGTAACGTAGCGTTGGTTTTATTTTTGCCTATACAAAGTAGGTACCTGCAAGAGAATTTCTCTATGGATAATGAAGCTTGCAGAATACCCAGTTTGAAGTTGCACATTTTGATGATTTTCTCGATATTTTTTTAGAAAATCGGAAAAAATTTATAAGTCAAAAAAGATTGAAAATAAAATTTTACTTGAAATAAGATTATCTTATTATAATATTAAAACAATTAATGAAGTTAGGGGGATTAAAGTAAGAATTTCAAAGGTACTTTGTATACTTGTATAGGCAAAAATAAAACCCACGCTACTGGTCGTGCGAGTATACTGCAAGAAGTTACCAAGTTAAAAAAATTAGAATATCGAAATATTGTGTCATTCGGAGTGTTTGATGATTTGGAAAAAATGTCTAATTCCAAATACTCAAAATTTCAGGATAATCAGACAAAATACATCAAAGTAATGTTAGTTTTTGGTTTTGCCTAATATGCTAAAACGTTCTTTATGAATTTAATTTTTTAAAAATATGAATTTTTCAATTTTCTTTTCTTTTTTTTTACATTGCGTTTTTTTTTTAATTTAAATTACCTACCATTTGCACGTGTCGGGCAAGTGTAAAATAATGTTTACATTATGTGCATTAAATTGGTATAAAGGTATCTTGTCTTTTAAAACCATAAATTTATTATAAACGATCTTGATCTTACACAATGCACCTTGCACTTGTTGATTGTGTAATAAATTAAATAATAAAGTAAATAGGTAAATCTACATATGTAAGTATACAGTCACGTACATCGTACGTGGTAATTTGATGAATTGAATTCTGGTAATTTATTAAATCGATTTATTGCGGAGAAATTCTTCAACTACTTTTGATCAATTTTAGTGTTATAAGGATGATTTGATTATTCCAATTGATGTAAGTCGTACAATTTTTTTAAATTGTTTAAAAACTAAGTTTACACAATTTACATAATTTTACCGCCAACTAAACTTTATAAATAACTTTGACGGTTGTATTACATATGCAATTGACCTACATGTAAAGCTGATATTTTTGTATAGACACAATAAAACTAATTACAGAACAAAGAATAAGGACCACAAAACAACCATATGTTAAATTTCCACTTATCAACATGAAAACGCAATATTCGTTCTTTTTAATTTTCTTGACGATTCTTCCTATAGGTGAATTGTACGTTACCTAATGTATATATATATAGGTATAATATATAGAAAATAAGGTTTTATGTATTGTTTAAATTTGGTCAACACAGTTATTTTATATATATGTTCAAAAAAAAATGCAAACAATTCAAAAAAAAAAAAAACATTAAAACCACATTTTGAATATAAACAGAGAGTAGTTCCGCCCAATTCATCTTACAGCTGTTGCGATATCTTACACAAAAATATAAACACAGAAAATAAAACTCAAATTAAGTCCTTCTTTCTGTATTATGTGCAAAATTAAATTTGATAATAAAACCAATCGCCGAAAATCACACATTATAAATAAACAAAAATGGCCAATTAAAAATGTTCGAATGTCATTTTTACAACATCACTTAATGATAATTGAAAATCCTTAATTTGGCTGGGAATGACCAATAATTGATATGTAAATTTGAATGTTATGGTTCGTTACTTTTTTATTTTTTTGTATAAATGCCCTTATATTAATTATATACATATGTATGTATACGATGATGGAAAAAAGGCACAGTAAAAAAAGTATATTATAATTTTTTTTTTGTATTTATTGAAGTCGCGTGCCATAATCAAATGTCCAAAGCAGTCGAGCTGGATAGTAGCAGCATAGTAGAGTACTTACTTACATACATATGTATAGTAGAGTTGCCGCTCGTGCATGTAAAAGCAACATAT